>CABHPR010000059.1:5831-26465 GCA_902168415.1 Peromyscus melanophrys
AATAAATAAATAAATAAATAAATAAATAAATAAATAAAATTTAAAAAAAGTTAAAAAATTCACATTATGCCTTTTAAAGAACTACGCCAACTCTTACACTTGACTCCTACATCCTTATACGCTTACCCATCTTTCTTGAAGCTCATTTCTTCGTCCTCCGTTTCTTGCTCTGTTTGGCGGGAGTACATCTTTCAGTAATTCTTTCAGAAAAGGCTTTCCGCTGGTAAACTGGCGGAGACTGTCAAGGTCCGAGAAAGTCTTTGCTTCACCATCACATTTAAACGCTAACTTAAGCGAGCACCGCAGCTCAGGCTCCAGCCCCTCCTCCCTTAGAAGGGGGAAGATGCGGCTCCACCGCTTCCTGATCTCCAGTGTGGCTGCTGAGAAGTCAGCAGCCAGCCTAAGGGTGGCTCCCGCTTCGGGCGCGCTGCCGTCTCTGGGGGCATTTGCGGGGTTCTCTTTATTCTGATGATGGCTTGTTTCCTTGGCTGGTTTGTCCTCCCCATTCTTCGGGTCCTCGCCTAGAACGCCTACACGGCCACCGCTCTCTCTACACCTGTCATCCACACGATGCAGGGCTTCTCCCATCCTCTCTGGCGACGGTTTCACGGCACGGATGCTGTGGGGTTGTTTTTGGTCCTGCTTCCTACTCAGCTTGCTCTTTTCCTTCCTTTTCACGGTGAGGTTTCCAGGGTCCTCCTCTGTTCCAGAACTTTCCTCCTCCACTTTCTCTCCTGGCTTTGGCCGTTCTGAGGCTGAATCTCTTCCTTCTCGCTGCTCTCCCCCGTCCTCTGAACTCTTCACCTCAGGTGGTGTACGTTTAACCAGCATTTCCTTTAGATCATTTTTTAGGCTTTCTCTCATCTCTACAAGCATCATGTCTTGCATTTCCATTAAAGCATTAAACTTCTTCATCATGGCTGCCGATACGTCGTTGTACTTTAAATCCACGGATGCGGCCATATCCCTGTCCGCGTCTGCGACCGGCTTTTCCTTGGGCTCCTTTTGAAGCCTGGCTGCTTTTGACTGCACACCCGACATCGCGGCTGCACTAACACCGGAGTGCACTTTCTTCTCCCGGAGAGGACTTCGGAAGCTCAAACTCCTAAAAGAATAAAAAAGTCATCTGAAACATAAACAAATGAAAATTCACTGAGTTTTATCGAGAAACTTGGAAAGAATGAGACTGCTTAAGAAAACAATGCTATGTGTACTCCATAATAACATAAAGCGTTTCTAGTGGGAAGTACACATGGATATGATCACAAGGGGTGGGAAAAGGTCAGAACTCACAATTTACGCACAATGACTAAAATCCATTTAGAAGTTGACATAAGGCTGCATGCCTGGAGTCCCATCTAATTAGGAGACCAAGTAGGAGCCCCAGGAGTTGGTGGTGAGTGTAGGCAGCATAGTGAGACCCCCATCTCAAAGAACAGACAAGGGCTGGGGAAGTAGCTTGGTAACAGAGCACACACAAAATAGGTCTAAAAAAAGAGATTTAAAAAAAGAGAATTGGCCGGGCGGTGGTGGCGCACGCCTTTGATCCCAGCACTCGGGAGGCAGAGGCAGGCGGATCTCTGTGAGTTTGAGGCCAGCCTGGTCTACAGAGTGAGTTCCAGGAAAAGGCGCAAAGCTACACAGAGAAACCCTGTCTCGAAAAACAAAACAAAACAAAAAAGAGAGAGAGAGAGAGAATTGGCAAGGGAAGAGAGGTTGGTGAATCTCTGTGAGTTCAAAGCCAGCCTGGTCTACATAGTGAATTCGAAGATAGTCAGAAATAGGGACAGGAAGTGGGGGAGTGGACTACTTCCACCGTACTGAGCATAGTTAGAAAAAAAAATACCCTTTATAGTTTAGTTGGGAACCCCACTTACACCCAAGCCTGCACCTGATAACCAGGACCCAGTAACATCACTCACCCAAGAAGATAACCAGACACAGGCCTAGAGCCCAATGAAGCTCACTGGAAGGTATATAAGCAGGACACCAAGAGCAAAGCTCCGCCCTGCACATCTGGAGAGTCTCACCAGGATCCCGACCCTCAAATCAAAGACTAATGTTAAGAGACTGAACCTGGCCAGGCGTGGTGGCACACACCTTTAATCCCAGCACTTGGGAGGCAGAGGCAGGCGGATCTCTGTGAGTCCAAGGCCAGTCTTGTCTAAAAGGGAGTTCCAGGACAGCCAGGGCTGCTACACAGAGAAATCCTGTCTTGAAAAATCAAGAGATTGGCCTTGACCTGCAGCTAAGACACAGAGGTGAGCTGCCTAGGGGAGAAAGGCTTAGGATCGTAGTTATGAATTTAGAGTATGACTTTTGTGTAATGACCCTCAACATAATAAAATAAAACATGCACTATATACTAACTATGAGTATTTACCTTCTTGCTCGAGACACCCACTCAGAGGACAGCAGCTGGCTCACCACAGCAATTCACACTCACACCTGCCTGAAGAGCCACGGAATTTCTGAGGACTAATGGCTCAAGAGGCAGAACCAGAAAACAGACAATGGATCACGAATACTAGGAGGACTCACAACCAGTTCCATGGAAACCAAACATCTCGAGCGGCAAGACTGCAGCTTTGTGTAGATATGTCAGAATGGGAGGGAGAGGAGGAAGCAGGTCTTTTGACTTGGTTTCCTAAGTTTCCATTACCGTCACAAAATGCCTAAGACCAACATCTCAAAGAAAAAAAAAGTTTCTTTTGGTTCCGTGTTTTAGTCCGTGACTACTTGACCGCCCTGCCCTCTGGGAGCTGCCCATCTCATAGTAGAAGCCTGTGGAGGCTGTGTCTGCTCATCACACTGTCATGGCGAAGACACGGGGCTCTCAACAGCTCTCTTGTTTTACCTCAAGTAACCCTTGCCTCCTAAAGGCTCCACTACCGGCACAGGGCTGTCTGCTAAGCTGGCAGCATAGGCTTGTGGGAAACATGCAGGGCCAAATGGAAAGAGTTCTTCCTTACCTAAAGGTGATGCCTACCATGAAACCAAACATGAGCGATGAGAACATGTGTTGGGGTGGGTTCGGGTCTCCCTGAGTATGCTGGGACCACGGGTGTGTTTGAACTTTCTTTGCGAGAGCAGCAGCAGCAACAACAACATTATTGAGACAGGGTCTCATTCAGTCCTAGCTGGCCTGAAACTTGCTATATAATTGAGCCTGGCTTTTTGTTTTTGTTTTTGTTTTTGTTTTTTTTTTTTTTTTTGGTTTTTCGAGATAGGGTTTCTCTGTGTAGCTTTGCGCCTTTTCCTGGAACTCACTTGGTAGCCCAGGCTGGCCTCGAACTCACAGAGATCCGCCTGCCTCTGCCTCCTGAGTGCTGGGATTAAAGGCGTGTGCCACCAACACCCAGCCTTTTTTGTTTTTTTGAGACAGGGTTTCTCTGTGTAGTTTTGGTGCCTTTCCTGGATCTCGCTCTGTAGCCCAGGCTGGCCTCTAACTCACAGAGATCCACCTGGCTCTGCCTCCCGAGTGCTGGGATTAAAGGCGTGCGCCGCCACCACCACCTGGCTCAATGCTTAGATTTTTATTTTGCATGGTGAGTGAGGATTCCACCGCTGAGCTGGATCCCTAGTCCTTGAGAAAAAGTTTTAAAGCATTAAGATTCTTTGCCGTTAGCCATATTTCTATGTTCTTAACACACTCCAAGAGCAAACCAAATGAGTCTATGACCCAGCCACTCTCTGTGCTGTATGTAAAGGAACAAAGGCAGACGGGGTTTTAGTCAAGAGGGCTTGCCTACCTCGCAAAGGCCCTGGGCTCTATGTACGCACTGCCGCCCACTCCTGAACCCCCAATTCCCTTTACATCAGGCATGGAGGCGCACGACACTAATCTCAGCAGTAGGGAAGCTGAGGCAGGAGGACTGCTCCAAATAGACCAGCCTGGGTTACAGAGCGATTATCTCAAAAAACTAAACTGAACCAATACACATACACAAGGAAAACATAAAAGACTCAACCTGAATTCACCCAGGATCCATACGGTGGGAGAGAACTGACTCCCTCAAGCCGTCCTGACCTCCACATGAGTGTCTTGACACGTGTGTACACATGGAGACACACACACGAATAAAATGTAATTGAAAAAGCAGCACATGGGCCGGGCGGGGGTGGCGCATGCCTTTAATCCCAGCACTCGGGAGGCAGAGCCAGGCGGATCTCTGTGAGTTCGAGGCCAGCCTGGGCTACCAAGTGAGCTCCAGGACAGGCATCAAAGCTACACAGAGAAACCCTGTCTCGAAAAACCAAAAAAAAAAGCAGCACATGTAAAGTGAAGAGGGAGGGTCTGTTCAGCTGAGGCTAGCCTCGTCTACACTGAGAATCACAGGCCAGCCAGGGATACACACTGAGGCCTTGTCTCGGAAAAACAATAATCAAACAAACAATAGCAAAGCAGAGAATAAGTTTCATATTTAATCTGGAAACTTGAAGCCAATTTGTTCTGCTTTGTTTTATTTTGGTCTAGAACTTTCTAGAACCAGACCTGTGTCCATCTCTACCTGCCTCCTGAATGCTGGGAACACAGGTCTGTGCTATCAACTCTGACCTTAGAAAGTTCTCTTATTAGATCCAAACCCCCAGAATTCTGGAGAAGGGTAAAAAGGAACTATTTCAATAACTGTAAAAAGCTAGATAATATGAAGGACGATGAGGTTTAAAAAAAAAAAAAAATCACACAAGTTTCTTCAGTCTCATAAAAAATAGGTGCAGTTCCTCGGAGGTCCGATGCTGGAGTGAAGCAAGGAGGCCTTGCGCACGCTAAGCAGGTGCTTGGCTACTCCTGAGCCACAGGCCCAGCCTGACACAAAAACCAACAAAAAAACTTTAAAGCAAATACTAGCAAGTCAAACCCACTGGCATCAAGCAAGCGTATAGCAAGATCGTGTTGGGCTTATTCATAAATGGAAGGCAATGTGTGGTCAATAGTACCACGTTGGCCCTGAAGAAGAAAATCTAGGTCTGGGTTTAGCTTCACAATATCTGAGGCAGGTGGTGGTTGGGGGGTGGGGGGTGGGGTGGGGGGAGGGGCTGTGTCACCGCAGCGCTGCAATCAATCAATCTAAGTCACCACACTTAATCCCAGCAGTCCAGAGACAAGCTGCCCTGAGCTAGCTCTGCAGCCTAGCCAGGCCCCGAACTTGAGATCCCCTGCTTTATCCTTCTGAGCAGCTGAGATACAGCTGTCACCAGAGGGGTCCGGCCTAGGAAAAGTTTGTCATGAAGTAGAGGTGGAGATAGATCTGAATCAGGCAGGTGAGTCACCTGATGCAGGGGCTGGGATCTGAACTTGGGTACTCTAGGAGAGCAGCACATACTCTTAATCACTGAACCTTCCCTCTAGGCTTTTTTCTGTTTTTTATATAAAGAATGCAGGGCTGGAGAGATGGCTCAGCGGTTAAGAGCATTGGCTGCTCCTCCAGAGGTCCTGAGTTCAATTCCCAGCAACCACAATGTGGCTCACAACCATATGTAATGAGATCTGGTGCCCTCTTCTGGCCTGCAGGCACACAAACAGACAGAACATTGTATATATAATAAATAAATCTTAAAAAAAAAAAAAAAGAATGCAATGCCAGATGGTAGAGGTGCACACCTTTAATCTCAGCACTTGGGAGGCAGAGGCAGGCAGATCTCTGAGTTCAAGGCCAGCCTGATCTACAGATCGAGTTCCAGGACAGCCAGAGAAACCCTGTCTTGATAATCAAAAAAAAAAAAAAAAAAAAAGTTGGTGGCAGCACATGCCTTTGATCCCAGCACTCGGGAGGCAAAGGCAGGCAGATGAATCTTTGGAGTTTGAGGTCATCCTAGTCTGTAGAGCTAGTTGAAATGCCTCCCCCAACCCCCCCCCCCCAAAGCATTAGCTCTTTAAACACCCAAAAGTGGCACATTCCTATAATCCCAGCATTCAGAGGCTGAGGCAGAAGGATCTTGAATTCGAGATGGAGTGAGTTCCGGGACAGCCAGGGCTACACAGAGAAAACCCTGTGCCCCACGAACAAGAAAAAAAAGAAAGTAAAGGGCCCAGTGTTGTAGCCCAGTAACAGAACACCTACCAAGCATCTGCAAGTCCCTTGGTTCAGATCTCCAGCATAGCAAAACCAGCCTATAACTTTTAGAGTTCCTGTTTAACGTAGATGAACCCCCCTTGAGCTCATCTGTATATTTCCAGCTCCTGTAGAGTTTATATTTACTGAGAAGCTACAGTTAAAATTGTGTAGAAAAATACAAAATATTACTAAACATGAAAAGATGCCAATATAGTTGAAGAGATCACAGAAACCAACCGAGGCCACTTTTCTGCACCTGGTGCACATGAGAACCCCTGAAAAGCCGGGTCTGCAGAGGCTGGTTGGCTGATTACAGCTGCAGTCCCAGGGAGCCTGGAATGCTGCAGAGCTGGAGGTTAATGGCCTCATCTGGGGCTAGTTGTAGCCTTCCAGAACACCATTCCTTGACCAATAGAAAAGAACCTTTTAGAATCTATTAACTGAGCAGACCTCTAGACCTAGCTTCCAGGAACGTCATCGGATTGTGTCTTGGGCCTACAGAAAGGCTTCCCCGGACTGACAGTGGTGGCGTACACCTTTAATCCCAGCACTTGGGAGGAAGAGGCAGGCGGATTTCTGAGTTCAAAGCCAGCCTGGACTACAAAGCGAGTTCTAGGACAGCCAGGGCTACACAGAGAAACCCTGTCTCCATAAACTAAAAAAGAAGAAAGAAAGAAAGAAAGAAAGAAAGAAAGAAAGAAAGAAAGAAAGAAAGAAAGAAAGAAAGAAAGAAAGAAAGAAAGAAAGAAAAGAAAGACAGAAAGAAAGAAAAGAAAGACAGAAAGAAGGAAGGAAAGAGAAAGAAAGGAAAGAGAAAGGCTTCCCAAGCTTGCTGTACCTGCCTCCCTGATGGACCCACCAATATATTTTTTTGCCTTGGCTTGTGACTTTCTTTGTTCAGTAAAACCATAAAACTTCATGAAACGTTTTCCACGCTGGAATATGGAATTTGTGGTAAACTAAATCTGTGTTTCCAGGCCATGGTCACTCAAAACACTCAAAACCACAATAAACTATCTCTTATTTCCTTTAAAGTAGGAGCTGTGGCTTTTGCAATGACACCAAAATTAAATAAAAGCAAGAAATAGTGACATTACCATGAGATCCCAGCACGTGGGGGTTGAGGCCAAAGTGGGATACACAGCAAGTACCAGGCCACCCAGAGCTTTTTGGTTAGATTGTCTCAAAAACAAAACAAGTCAAATACACATCCGCTCTATCTGCCATGGAAAACGACTTGCATGGAAGAAAACCAGGCCTGTAACCTGCCTGTAACCCCAGCACTTGCAAGGTGAAGGCGGGAGGATCAGGTGTTCAAGGCCAGCCTGGGCTCCACTTAAAGAGGCCAATCTGGAAGACATTAAGATCTCATCTCAAAAAACAAATAACCTCCCCCTTAACTAAAGGGGGGTGCTGGAGAGATAGTTCAGCAACTAAGAGCACTGGCTGTTCTTCCAGAGGACCTGGGTTTGATTTCCAGCACCCATCTGGCAGGCTAACAAATCTGTAACTCTAGTTCCAGAGAATCTGATACCCTCTCTGGCTGCCTCAGGCAACGCGCACAGATACATGCACAAGCAAAACACCCAAACAGTAAAATAAAATTAAAAGTTAGAACGTGAGGGAAATCTTTTGAACCAGATCAAGCCCAACACTGGGGAGGCTGAAGGTACAAGGCCCGTCTCTGCCACAGAACAAGACCTCGTCTTAAAATAAACCCTGGGTTTGATCCAAATAACAGATCTCAGGATTTGATGATTTGGTTTTAATGTGTCTGAGGGTCTCACCCTGCACCCCAGGCTTTCCTAGAACTCATTATGTAGCAATACTCCTGCCTCAGCCTCCTACGTGCTGGGATTAAACACAAGCCATCCCATTTGACTCCAGATCAGTAATTGAAACAATAATTGAAAACCAGTCCTGGAGTAGATATCTGCCCTCTAGAGCTTAAGGGTGACTGACTTGGCAGAAGCCCCACCGTCCACTATTGGACTTTTTGAATGATGTACCAAGATAGGAAATTGGAGATCGCTTCAAATTGTTGGACCTGAGAAGCAGAACAAATGAGATCTCGCAACCTCACACAGCAGAGCGGGACCTGGACATCAGCTGCAGGTCCACACAAGGAAAAGATAAAAATCCCAACAAGAGGTACAAAGGGCAAAGTCAGGAGGAAAACGCACTAACTAGAGGGTGAAGTCACCAGTTCAGAAGCTGCTTTTGTCCAAAGCACAGACTCCTCTGGAGTCCAAAGGTGGAAAGCCTTGCAGCTGTGCCCTTCATCTTGCGTCTCCAAGACAGACAGGCCAGTGCTAAACCTGCAGTCCAAACGGTACAGTGGTGTGCATGCCATTTCGGCACTTGGTAGGTAGAGGCAAAAGAACCAGGCATTCAAGACCATCTTAGGATTCATATCAGCAGTTCAAGGCACCCACCTCCCCCGCCCCCCAAAAAAGCCAGGCTTGGTGGCCTAAGCCTTTAATCCCACCACTTGGGAGGTGGACCTGAGAAGATGAAGTGTCATCCTTGGCCCCATGACTTCGAGGACAGCTTGGGCTCTGTGAGACTCTCTCAAAAGTACATATCAAACCAAATCAAATGCAAGTAATCTAGTACTGGATGTTGAATCCAGGACACAAGCTAAGCAGTGTAACCACCCACCCCCAGCTACATAGACCCTAAACCTCTACAGTGTGGGGGGAGGGATAATCCACAACCCTACCCGCTAGCAAGTTGAGGGAGGGGAACCACACAATAAAGAACAAGTCGTTAATTAGAAAATGCAATGAGATAATAAACATCTGAAAAGAAGAGGGAAGGTGGCAGGAGTGGACCAGGCCAAGGCCAAGGAAATGCAAATGCAAGGCTTTCCTCCCTCTGCCAGAGACAGGAAGTCACGCACCACCACCCCCCCCATCTGCTAAACTTTTCCCTTTCTTCACTGGTAGGTTTTCTAGAGTATAGCGCCAAGGAAGCACTCCTAAATCACTTAAAATGTAAATCACGCTACTGTGGCACGTAATCCCAGCGCTTGGGAGGCTGAGGCCAGTTGGAGTCTAACTGGAACGACACAGTGCCTGCCACCAGCTCCAAAAGGAATGGGGTTTCGCAACTTCACAGGGCAGACCACAACGTGAGACAAACCAGAACCGACCAGCTTCCCATCACTTCACAGCTCAATGGCTGCCGCCAGCCCCGCCCTGCAATCCGCCAACTCCGCTCAGTTCTTCACCCTACTAGAAAGCTCAGGGGTAAAACTCGGACTACGTAGGCTCTAGGATGGGAAAAAGACCTCACACACTTGTTTGTAGAGACAGGGTCTCACTAAGCTGTCCCAGTGAGCCTTCAGGGGACCCTATTGCCTCAGGCCCCGAAGAAGGTGGGACCATAGGTCTGAACTACCTATCAGTTTTCTGTTATTTATTTGTTTGTTTGAGACAGCATCTTTCTACATAGCTCTGGCTGTCCTAGAACTCACTCTGTAGCTCTCAAACTCCGAGATCCGCCTGCCTCTGCGGGAACCAAAGGCGTGGGCCACCAAGCCTGGCTTCTTTTCTGCTTTAAACTGTGGGACTTACTTAAATGATTCCTAGTGTGATGATCCCTAGTGAGTTCCAATGCTATTACAAATTCTTGACACTAGGTTAAGGACCCCACCCTAGAATACAGGCAACACCCATCCCTACTTCGATCCAAGACACTTCTGTCTCACTCCAAAGGGCCCTTCTCCGTGCACACACTACAGCTTACCCAATCTGTTCCTTCAGGAACCAGCTTTCAGGACGCAGCACAGGTCTCGCTCCAGCCGTCCCCCCACAGCCGCGTCTCTCAGCACCTGGAACTAAGTGCGCATCCCAATCAAGTTGTGGCTTAGTATGCAGAAAACCACCCACGTGTCAATAGTTAAAAGTTCTTCGATGTGCGTTTGCATAAACAGTATACATAAGTTATTAACAGGGGCACTAGGATGGGGGTAGGGAGAAGGAGGGAACCACCCGGAGCCGAATTCAAGGTGGCAAAGGCAAGGCCAGAGGACGGTGGCTTGTGCCCTGTGTGCGAGGGTACAGTAACATAACACCTTTAATGACTTGAAAAAGAACTCTGCCCATTTTTCCAGCAAACTTTGCAAAGAGACTGATGGAAAACGCCTTCCCAGTCAAAGACACCGAGGAAAGCATTGGAAGGTGGAGGCTGGGAAGGGCCTGAGAGCACGGGTCCTCCAGGCTCTCTGCAAAGCTCTGCCTGGGGCAGCCGCTCAAGCTCACCTCCGCCCTCCGCAGCTCCCGCCCGGCTCTCTCACTGTCCCCACTGTCCGGGTGGAGGAGCGATTCTCACTTCCCACCCCGGGGCCGGCCAAGGCAGAGCAGGGTGAGAAGCACGGGGACATCCGGGGCCTAGCCCTGAGCAGCCTTACCTGGGAGCCACGAGGTCCAGCCCGGAGGTCACACACGCCAACAAAAGCAGGCCCGGGCGTCTGACCGCAGGAGGGACTCGCCGGTCGTCGCGGGCTGACTCCTCCCCTCCCTCTGCGAAGTTTGCAGGTTTCTAGGCCCAACCCCCCTCGCCATCAGCTTCCCTAGCCCCCTCCCAGTAGGGCCTGAGCCTGCGGGGCACGGTGGCCCACGCCCAGAACCCATACACTCTGGAGGCTAGTTAGGGCGCACATTTTCAAAAATTAAAATCGCCTCAACGACGCTCTCTGGCTTCACGCTAACCAGCCGGGGAACGCACGCACACACACATCCCTGTCCTGACTTCAGGTTCTGGTCGCAACAAGCTACACTAACCGCCTAGGACGGAACCTTGGTGTTACTCTGGGCTCCTTTCTTGACCGCCTTCTCAGTACATTTCTGACCCTCACCCTTCTGCTCCAGGGCCTTTGCACGAGCTGTCTTTCTACGGCTTCTTTTCCCAGTTGAAGTTTTGAGAGAATCTCCCCAACCTGGAATTCCATACGTAATCTTCCTGCCTGCATTTCCTAGTGCTGGGATTACAGACCTGTGAGCCAAGGAGTGGGGGTAGGGCAAACCCTGGACCTTTTGTGGGCTAGCCAAGCACTCTTCCAACACCAATCCTTACTTTCTCGCTTTTTCCAAAACTGCCCTTTTTTTCCATCCCCAGGTCTCGGGTCAAATATTACCTGCTGCAGGGCTGGTGGCTATACTTACCTACAGACCTCCAAGCTACGCTGGAGGCAGGACACCTTTGTGCATAGGAATTGAAGCTAACTTGGGCACTACAGTGAGACCCGTCTCTTCTCTAAGTGGCCTGAGTTCACCCTTCCTAAAGAAGACCCATGCCTCCAATCCTAAAGCTCTACCATAGTACTCTGTTTTCACTCCCACACTTCTTTTTAAAGACAATATCTTGCTATGTAGCTGAGGCCAGCCTTGAACTTCCTATTGACCTTAAACTTCAGGCACTCCTGCTTCAGCCTTCCCAGTGCTGGGATTTCAGGTGCACACCATGCCCTGATCTATTCTCCATGTTCTCGATTCCCAGTTATCATAGCTGAAAGTATTCAATAATTGGATTTCCTTTTCCTGTCTCTCTATTCCTCACTCCCTTACAGAACGTAATTCCAACCAGACAAGACGGTATCTTTCTCACTCCCACGTTTAGTCACTGTATCCAGGATCATGGCTAGCATGTTCTACAGCCTCTTATGGAATGAAGAAATACATAAGGGAGCCTACCCCTCCTGCCACGGCCGACCAATTGCTATTGCTAAACGTGGACCAGGTTTTCTGCAGGATCAAGAAGGTTGGTGCTAGAGACATGGCTCAGTGGTTAAGAGCACTTGTTGCTCTTGCAGAGGACCCAGGTTCAATTCCCAGTGCCTACACGGTGGTTCACAACCATCTGTAACTCTAGTTTCAGAGGGTCTGATGTCCTTGTCTGACCTCCAAGGGCACCAAGCATACGGGTGGTGCACACACACATACACATGCACGTGCACACGCACGTGCAGGTAATACACATAAAATAAAATGAATAAATGAAAAAGAAGGGTAGTTTGCTGGATATGGTGGCACATACCTTTAATCACAGCACTTGAGAGGAATAGGCAAGTAGAGCTCTGTGTGCTCGAGGAACACCCTGCTCTACACTGGTGAGTTCCAGAACCACCAGAGCTATATACTGAGACTTTGTCTTAAAAACAAGGGTGTGCCGGGAGAGTGTGACGGGCATTTGTTCTGAGTTAGAGACTTTGGGGTTCTGGGTGTCAGGTGGAAGTGGGCTATAGTAGGGCACACAGCTGGCTCACAAATGTCACCTCACTAAGTTCATGTAAGTGAATTTTCCTGTTCTATATCTTACTTCCTCTTTGACATCCCTGTCCCAGTTACTTTTCTGTTGCTGTGAGGAGACAACCAAACAACTTAAGAGGGGGCTTCCAGTTTCAGAAGGTTAGAGTTCATGACCATCATGGTGGAGAACGTGGCAGCAGGCAGGCGGCACCGGGCTCTGAAACAGTAGCTGAGAACTTCCATCTTGAGACACAGCTATGAGGTAGAGAGAGAGAAAGAGACCCAGGACTGAGACACTCTTTTGAAACCTCAAAGCCATCCATCCCCAGTGACACACCTCCTCCAACAAGGCCTATCTCTGAATCTTCCCCAAACTGTTCCACCAGCTAGGGACCATCTATTAAAACAAATGAGCCTATGGGGGTCATTCTCATTAAAATGACCACATTAATAAAATCCCTTAAATAAAAAATAAAATGAGCCAGCAGTGGTGGCGCAGGCCTTTAATCCCAGCACAGGATTTAATCCCAGGCAGAGGTAGGTGGATCTCTGAGTTCAAGGCAAGCCTGGCCTACGGAATGAGTTACAGAACAGCCAGGACTACACAGAGAAACCCTGTCTCGAAAAAGAAACAAAAAACAAAAACAAAGATAGAGAGGAAATCTAAATATATAGTTCAGTGGTAGAGCACTTGCCTTGCACGTGAAACGCCCTGGACTCCGTCCTCAGCAGCACACACATGTGCACAATCGAGGCTGAATGCCAGTCATGGTTCAGGAAAACACTGAGTCAGAGCAGTACTAGGTGTGCTGGAGGAATGCAGGCAACAATTCAGACTGCAGAATTAGTCCTGCCAATATGTTCTACTTAATTTTCTTATTTTAATGCTATTTTATTACTATTTAGTCTGTTTGTGTAGGGGTCTGGGAGTGTACCACAGCACCTGTGTGGTGGTCAGAGAACAACTTTCATCAGTCATTTCTCTCCCACCAACATGCAGGTCCCCAAACTGGAACTCAGGCCATCAGGGTTGGTGGCAAGTGCCTTCGTCCACTGAGCCTTCTTTCTCGTCCCTAATCTTTTTGTTTGTAGTGGTGGAGGAATTTTTGCTTTTAAATATGCTAGCCTCTACCACTGATCTACACAAGTTGGCCCAATTTCCTCAACAGCAAATATCAAAAGCTAAGTAGAGTTTGTGGGCAAGTACCTGTATTCTCTGAACATGGGAGAGGGGGGGCATCAGGATTTTGAGGTTTTCCTCGGGTATACAGATGGTTTGAAGCCAGCCTGGGCTACAAGAGACCCTGTCTCTGAAAACCAAGTTAAGCAAACAAATGAATACACATCAAAGAGAGAAAGAGAGCGAGATGACTCATCTATGAAGGTGCTGGCCTTATAGCCCTGGCAAACTGAGTTTCATTCCTGGAACCAAGTAAAGGAAGAAGAGAACAGAACTGTCCTCTGAGCTCCACTCATGTGCTATGGCATGCATGTACCCAACACAGACACATCACACACACACACACACACACACACACACACACACACACACACACACAAATAATAAATACTTTTTAAATGAAGGGATAGAGGATAGGGAAGAAACTATAGATTAAAATTCAATTGTGCAATTATTAAAAGGAATTTAGAACAGGCTGGGCACTGTGGCAATTGCCTGTAATCTTGGTACTTGGAAATCGGAGGTAAGAGTACTGAACATTCTAGTCCAACTTCAGCTACTTAGCAAGTTTGAGGCCAGCCTGGGCTACATGAAACCCTGCTGCAAAGCAAAACAAAACAAAACAGCAACAACAACCCAAAGCAAAGCTGGCCTTACTTTGTTGATCTTGTGTGAATCCTGACTGAGACACACACAACATTTGAGGGCAAAGGGAAATTTAACCCTGATCTCGTTAGATGATGCTATTAAGGGTTCCTGTCATGTCAGGAGGAGGAGCTCTAGGCCCAGGGGTAGAATTCATAAGAGAGCTTTGTAAAGAGTAGACACTGGGGACAGAAACACGAAAGGGCTGTAAGAACTGGCCGAGCTGACGAGCTGACGGATGAAGCTGTAGGAGCCTGCCTTCCGCCTACTTACCATTTCTGTCATGATTCAGACGAAAACAAAAACAAAAACAAGCCAGCCTGGTCTACAAAGTGAGTTCCAGGGCAGCAAGGACTAAACAGAGAGACCCTGTCTTGAAAAACCAAACAATAACAACAGCAACACCCCAGGGGCTGGAGAGGTGGTTGAGAGCACTCAGTATAATATTTTCCACTTCTGTCCATTTACTTGCAAATTTCACTTTTCGAAGATGTTTTCATTTTTATGTACATGTGCGTGCGTGCGTGCGTGTGTTTGGTTTTTTTGAGACAGGGTCTCACTGTGTAGTTCCGGCTCACTTGGAACTTGCTATGTAGAACAAGTTGGCCTTAGTTTGCAGAAATTCTCTTGCCTCCATCTGGGCTATGGTATGAACCACCATGTCTGTCCTGGAAACACGTCTTATCTAGTTCCTAGCTCCTGAGTCCTTAATGCAAATTGCAGATACACGAAACATCTCATTGTATCTCATCTGTGGGTTTTATGTATAAACAAACAGGGTTTCATGTAGCCCCAAACTTGCTATATAACATAGGGTGACTTTGAACTTCTGATCTTCCTGTGACCTAAATGCTCAGATGACAAGCATGTGCCACCATCCCTAGTTTATGCCAGCAATGGAACCCGGGCTTTGTGCATGTGAGGCTATCAATTGAGTTACATCCTCAGCAAAGATCAGTTTTATTAATTGTTCAATTTGCTATTATTAAGTTCCTCAATAGCATTTAGAATGTGCCCCCCCTCAACACACACACTAACATGATTAGTTCTAGCAACAAGGCTCCCCAACAGTGCCCATCCTGGAAGTAGGGAAAGGGGTTGGGGTGGGGCCCCAAGTCCCCAAACACTCACATTCATGTATTTCTGCACGGTGGTCTAGGGCAACTGATGCAGCTGGTCCATGGGAAGGGGAGAATTGGAAGGCAATGGAACTTGACCTTAGGGACTAAAATCAATTCCGAGGGATACATTCCTTCCTGTGCTGTCTGTTGAGAGCCTGGTTGGATGTGAGGCTAACAATCTGAGAACTGGGCTTCAGAGAAGCCATGAAACCACTCACTGCAGGCGGATCTCTCACGCCGCTCCTTGCCCACCTACCTGTCAGGAGCGCTGGTCAAAACCTCATACTCGCGGTGTCTCTTGCGCCACCACGCGCTCATCTGACCTATTGCAGGCTTCTTACTTCAAAGCCCCGCAACAGGGAGTGGTAGGAGAGTTTAGGAGGATGGGGCTCTCTTGTCTGGATTTCATTCTTGCCTAAAAAGTGTTTAAACAGGGTGGCCTTCCCTGCCTGGAGCTCTCGGTTTCAGCAGCCCGACTTCCCTTAGTCTTTTAGGTACCTCGACTTCGGTAAAAACCCCACCCTTGGTTTCCCGCAGAAAAGGATTTGGGAAGAAGAGCCAACATGAAGCAGAATTGATGTTTATTAAAAAACATTTTAAATATAGATTTTCAGCAGAAGGTTAAGGAACAGAAGACTCTGGGGAGGAAAGTCTAAGACTTGTGGTGTAGATTTCTCCTAGAGTCCCACTTCACTCTCTTTAAAATGGTGCTGTCTTCTATGTTGGTGGGTTTTGAAGCTGTTGTCTTAGAAGGCTTGTAGGACTTTGGACAGGAGATTTCAGAGATCTACAGGGCAGGATGACACTGATAAAGTAAAGCCCTGCATTCCACGGGTGCAGGAAAGGTCCAGGGGCTGAGATGTACAGGGCAGAATGATACTGATAGGGTACAGCAGTGCATTCCATGGTGCGGAAGGTAGGGGGGCATTCCTGTAAGCAAAACCAGCTCGCTCTCTCTCTCTCTCTCTCTCTCTCTCTCTCTCTCTCTCTCTCTCTCTCTCTCTCTCTCTCTCTCTTTGGTTTTTTGAGACCATTTATTTTCATTTTACAAAAAAGAATTTAGGCATGCCTTTAGTCCCAGCACTCAAGAGGCAGAGGCAGGTGGATTTCTGAGTTTGAGGTCACCCTAGTTTATACAGTGAATTCTACATAGGGAGACTCCCATCTCAAAACAAACAAAAACCAAAACCAAAGAAACAAAGGGGCTGGAGACATGGCTCAGTGGTTAAGAGCACGTGCTGCTGTTCCAGAGGACCCGAACCATATTTAAATAGTTCTCAGCGCCCACTCAGTTGGCTCACAACCGTGTGTAACTCCAGCTCCTAAAGAGTCTGATGCCGCCGGGCGTTGGTGGCGCACGCCTTTAATCCCAGCACTCGGGAGGCAGAGCCAGGCGGATCTCTGTGAGTTCAAGGCCAGCCTGGGCTACAGAGTGAGTTCCAGGAAAGGCGCAAAGCTACACAGAGAAACCCTGTCTCAAAAAACCAAAAAAAAAAAAAAAAAAAAAAAAAAGAGTCTGATGCCTCCGAGGGAACCTGCACTCATGAGAACACTGTGTCCCCCCATAACTATATCTTTAAAAAATACAAGATTGAAATTTTGGAGGCTGGAGAGACGGCTAAGGCTTGAGTTAAGGGCACTGACTGCTCCTGCGCTTACATGGTGGCTCACAACGTAACTCCAGGGATAGGAGATCTAAGGTTCTGTGGCGGCCCACTTGGGCTCTTACATCTGTGTGCTACATAAAACTCACGCAGGCAAACACACAATAAATCTTCTTAAAAAGACTACAACTTTTATTTTTAAATATAGTTCATTTTATATGCAGAGGTGTTTTGCCTGCATGTGCAGCATGTGCTTGCAGTACCCACTGACGTCAGAAGAGGGCGTTCTACCTACTGAGCTACATCCTCAACCCAGACTGCAGATCGTAACAGGACACTGAAAAGCTGACTAAAGAACAAAATAGCAGGCCTTTAATCCCAGCACTTGGGAGGCAGAGGTAGGCGGATCTTTGTGAGTTCGAGGCCAGCGAGATCCAAGACAGGCACCAAAACTACACAGAGAAACCCTGTCTCAAAAAGCCAAAAAAAAAAAAAAAAAAAAAAAA
This sequence comes from Peromyscus melanophrys, assembly GCA_902168415.1. Classification (NCBI taxonomy): domain Eukaryota; kingdom Metazoa; phylum Chordata; class Mammalia; order Rodentia; family Cricetidae; genus Peromyscus; species Peromyscus melanophrys. Next base: position 23,198 of record CABHPR010000059.1, read on the forward strand.
AAAAAAACCCTCAATTTAGCCGGGCGATTTGGTGGTGCACGGCTAAGATCCCAGCACTTGGCAGGTGGATCTTTGTGAGTTCGAGGCTCGCTCTGGCCCTTGAGCTCCAGGAAAGAAGCAAAGCTACACAGAGAAACCCTGTTTCGAAAAAAACAAAAATATCTATACATAAAAACATTCTGTAGTTTTAATCTTTTTCTAGTTCACTTTACTTCTTTGGCTAACTCCAGTCAGTGATATTAATAGTAGACTTAAATGACCAAAAAATAATATATGTGATTTTAAGAAAACTACTTTTGCAAATTACTGTCTTCTTGGTGTACAGTAAGTTCTGATGGCAGCAAACTTTTTTTTAGCACAGCAACTCCTCACCAGTCCTGTGGAAAGAGAAAGGGCCCCTGAAGAACTTGACGCACAAAGGATCACAATTACTTCACCGATAGACTTTTAGTAGCATGCCCTAAAAGGATGGTGTGTAAAGAAAGACACAACAACAATGTATTATTTCAAAATGTGTATTTAAGGTCATTCCATCCAAACGAAGCAGAATCACACTTGGAGAGCATAAATCAGCTGTCTTTATCTTTTAAGGTGCATTTTCACCGGGGCTTCATTTGGCCTCTGCTGCTTGAGGTGTTCCTGCAGGGATCATTCCCACAGAACACTGAGGCTGGTGGCTTCTCCTGAACGGGGAGATGGTATCCTAACAGAACCACGTATCTTGGATACATTAGAAATTCTAAAAACCCCATGGAATCTCAAAAAACGTAATAGCAGTCACGGAAATGCACTGTCAACACAAAACTGAGGCACTCCTTTGGACTAGCCACACAAATATTCCACCAAGAGTTAATGCACTCTGGGATTATATCTACTCAAAGGGAATCTCAGTTAAAATCCTCACTAATTAGATAACATTTTACATTAGGGCCCATTAAGTCCTGGCGATTACTGAACAGTGTGCAGCACTGAGTTACAGCTAATAATGCCGGTCTACGGCCACTGCTGACCTTGTGCTCACCTTTCAGGGCACTCTCCTTGGTTTCCAACAGAAGATTCTACAGAACTCAGTGATGAGCATCTCCCCCTTCCAGCCCATTTCACTCTACATGTCGTCTTACACTGTGCTACGATTACTTTCTTAGATGTAGAACTTCAGCCAACAGGAGGAGGAGCCTGGGAAACTTAAGCTGAGCACTGGATTCCCAGGTCATCTGCTCAGTTACTTTATGTTCAAGTGTTGCACACAGCTGCTATAGGCTGAGTTTCTCTGCATGCTGGCATGGAGGTAAGGGAAAGGCAAACTACCCGTCACTCACTCTGAATAGGCTGAGGATGCCTAAACTTGCTTATCTCTACAGTGTGGTCCAGGGCTTGCACCTCCTGGCCTGTGGTCCATGGGGGAGGAGGATGGGTGACGCTGACCTGCTAAGATGCCCTTCACTCTGCATCAGCTTTCCAGCAATGTGAGCTGGCGTGGCTAGGATTCCGAACTTGAGGACTTATCAAGCCACACTCGATAAGCCGTGTGCACTTGGGAAACTCAGAAACAAGGCCTTTCAGAATGCTGAGTAGATTACAGAATCTGCAAATGGACTCCTCAAAATCACCAATGACTAACATATAGCTAGAGACAGGGGTTGAGATTGACTTGACTGTGAGTCAGTCACACAGAGAGACTGCAGAGATTCCCAGTGGCAGAGTATGAATAGTTCATTGTGAGGAAGTTAATTACACTGCTAATGTTTTCTGCCTTATTGGAAGAGACAAATTAGCATAAGCAAATCACGAGTTAAGATGACAAGCTAAACCTCTGTTTCCACTCATCAGAGGAAACCACAGGCGCGTGCAGCAAGCCTCTGTGGGAATGAGGGATATGGGTTAGGAAGCAGAACCGGCAGCTCCAGTTTCTACAAACAGAATCAGAGCCAATGAGGATACCGAGTTTTAGCTGAGGCAACTTTTCATCCCAGCTGAAAGCCACAGAATGCTGTCATAGTCTCATATGTCATGATCAGGACCTGTGCTCATGGCAGCACAGTCAAGGCCACAGTCCCTCTCTGCTGCTGTAGAATGGCGACAGCTTGCTCGTGCGTAACACCTTCCAGGGTCTCGCCATTGACAGCTAAGATCTGGTCACCTCGTTTTAATCGGCCATCCTCTGCAGCTGCTCCCTATGAACAAGAAACATGACAAACTTACTAGAAATATTGCATGAAATTATCTTCAGTTATATATAATATAAAGTATATATGAAGCTCTAGTGAATTTCCTTCCATATATGTTAATATTCTATAATCTGAATAAAACATCCCAAATCCAAAATAGTGCTGTCCTGAAGACTTCAGATCTGGCATGCTCAGTCTACGCTCTCATGATGCTCAAACTCATGTCTCACACTGCCAAGGGCTTCCAAACATCACCCCTAAATTTCCTAAGTTAGCATGTATCATCATCATCCCTTCCTCCCTCCCTCTCTCCCTCCCTCCTTCCCTTCCTTCTTTCCTTCCTCCCTTCTTTTTCTACAGGGTCCCACCATGTAACTCTGCTGGCCTAGAACTCACTATGTAGCCCAGGCTGGCCCCAGAGTCATAGAAATCACCTGTCCCTACCTTCTGAGGAGGCCTATTTCTTGTTGACTGCCGAGAGGACCAAGACCTCAGGTGGCTTTGACTTTAAAGTTTCTTTTTAACACTTATTTTTAAAACCTACGTGCCTGTGTGTGTAGGTATGTGCACATGAGTGCAGGTGCCTGAGGGAGGCCAGAGTCATCAGACTCCCCTGCAGCTGCAGCTCCAGGCAGTTATGAGCACATGGGTGCTGGGAGCCCAACTGTGTAAGATCAGCGCACACCCTTAACTCTTGAGCCATCTTTCCAGCTCATGAATTTGAAGTTTTCGACCGATCACGCACTGGCTGGCAGCACCTAAGGCCTGCTAGTCAGATGGACTCTCAGTTTCCCCATGCTCACAGCACCTGTGATGTAGACATGTCACGTTTCTGGAGTGGTGAAGAGTCACTACGGGCTACATTAAATAACCTTTTAGTCAAGGAAGAGAATTATCAAAAAGTTTTGATGTATGAACCACACCCCACGTTTCACGGCTCCAGAAGCCAGAGAAGGGAGAGATTCTGAGGCAAGCGTCCTATGTGAAGGCAGCTTGGGGGACATTAGAGTTCCATGCTCTCTGTGTGGGAGAAACAATGCCAGGATCATTTCAGAAAAGCTTTACGGGGGGGGGGGGGGGGGGGGGCCCCTGGCGGGTTT
>CABHPR010000059.1:31555-45122 GCA_902168415.1 Peromyscus melanophrys
TTTTTCTTTTTTGGTTTTTCGAGACAGGGTTTCTCTGTGTAGCTTTGCGCCTTTCCTGGAACTCGCTTTGTAGACCAGGCTGGCCTCGAACTCACAGAGATCCGCCTGCCTCTGCCTCCCGAGTGCTGGGATTAAAGGCGTGCGCCACCACCGCCCACCTCCTCCTTTCTTACGTGACCTGGGTTGGCCTTGAACATCTCAACCTCTTGCCTTTAGCCTCTTAAGTTCCAAGATTTTGGGCATCAGCTATTATACCCATCTTTATGCTTGGCTCTTAATTCATTCACTTTGTTTCATTCCGATGGGATCTTGTGTAGCCTAGGCTAGCCTCTTTTCTGTGGTGTATGTGTGGTACTGGAGATAGTACCAATGGCCCTGTGCTTGCTAGGCTCCTAGGAGCTGTAGCACTGAGCTACACCCCTAGCCTGTTTTCTTTTTATTCTATTTTATTTTTGAGACAGGATTTTGCTAAGTTATGAAGGGTCACCATGTAGCTCAGGCTGGCCTTGAGATCATGATGCTCCTGCCTCAGTGTCCTGAGCAGCTGGAATTCTTGGCATTCTAGGCATGTATGACAAGGGTTGGTACAGTTTTTTTCTTTTTTTTCTTTCTTTGTTTTTTTTTTTTTTTTTTTCAAGACAGGGTTTCTATATCTAAGAGCTCTGGCTGTCCTGGAACTCACTCTGTAGACCAGGCTGGCCTTGAACTCATAGAGATCCACCGGCCTCTGCCTCCCGAGTGCTGGGATTAAAGGGATGAGCTACCATCTCCTGGCTGCTTGGCCTAATTTTTAATGTGTTATATGTAATATATATACTTTAATGTGCTTGTATACATGTACATGTCAAAGTCAGAGAACAACTTTTAGGGCTCATGTCTGTCTTCTACCATGGGGTTCTGGGGACTGAACTCGGGTTGCCAGTCTTGGCAGCCAGTGCCTTTACCCACCGCGCCATCTTGCCAAGTCCCCTCACCCCATTTTGAATCATGCTTTGAGCTGTAGCTCAGGTTAACCTGGAACTCACTCTGTAGCTTAGACTAGCCTTGAACTCACAGCAATCAATATTCCTTCCTCAGCCTCCTGAGTGCTAGGATCCAGGCATGAGCCACCTTCACACCCAGATAAGCTTTTAACCTTATCTTAGTCAAAAATCCAGAACTATGCTGTGGTTTCAAATCTGACCTATTCTGTTTAAAGGAGGAGGAGGAGGAGGAGGAGGAGTCGTGCGGATTGCAGTACATAGGTCAGGCCGGCATGATGGAAGCCTGCCATCCCCAGATGAGCCCCTAACCGCAGTGGCAGGCTAGCACTTGGGAACTGATGCCCTTCCTTTCCTGTCCAAGTGCCCCAGCGCTCCTCCTAGGGTAGGAAGACCCTCTTCCGGGTCCACCTGCGTCCTTCAGGAGGATGGGCCCGGTCTTTCTGTCCCTGGTCCCGACTCTACACTATTGTAATTAGCACATCTTTCCCTCTCCCTGGCTACCTGTTCCTTCTATCTTAGCTAACCACGGGCTCCCTCATGACCATAGCTGTATAAACAGGAACTAAGATCCAGGAGAGAAGTGGGTCACCAGTGTGAAGCAAGATGGGTCAAGACAACCTGTTCCAAATGTGTGACTAAGATTTTCGTCAGTGTGGAAGTCTTCTCTCTCAGACAATATTACAAAAATTTCAATCATCTATGTGTGCTCAAGCCATCTAATCTCAGTTTACTAGTTTTCTTTTCACACAGGGTCTCATGTAGCCAGTGCTGGCCCTGAACTGGCTATGCAGCCAAGGGTCACCTTGAATTTCTGATCCTTATGTGTCCATCTCCCAATGGCTGGGATTAGAGGCTTGGAACACCAGGCTTTGTTTTATGTGGTACTGGGGATCAAACCAAAGGCTTCATGCATGCTAGGCAAGTGCTGTACCAACTGAGTTACGTCTCAGCCCTTCTTCCCACGTTATGTTATCCAAAGGGTTAAAATCCAAAGGAGTTCTGGGGTCTCCATCCCTACCTTCTGGTTTGTGGTGGGAGGGTCTCTTTCTTTTCCTTTTGAGACAGAGCTGTGCCATATAGCCCTAGCTGGCCTTAAACTCACAGTGATCCTCCTGCTTCTGCTTCTCAAGTGCTGGGATTACAGGTGTGTATCACCATGCTTGCCTGGCTCCAGGATGTACACAGTCCGCACTGACAATATACCTTGTTTTGTGGCAGCATGCACATCTGAGAGGCAGAGTCACTTGTTACGAACTCAGCCATTCACTTATCAGAAAACTGTGAAGGGGTATGTGACCTTTGATTATGCTGTTCTGATTAAACATCCCCCGGAAGTTTGCCTAACTTATTTTTGGGTTGGTTTCCATCTGGCTGACACTAATAATCATTGCTTGTTGATGTAATTTTATTTTTTAAATAGCAGTTGTCCACTGCTATAGTCTGTGCTGTACAAATTGTAGATGGTTTTGAATACCACCCTGCTTAGCCTGATTCTTTCAGAACTCACTATTAGCTTCTCCAATTACCCCCACCAACACACAACCCAAGTCAGGCCCCAGGGCAATGGCTTCAAGGGCCCCGAGCTCCCTAAACTTAATTACCCTTACTAGCCTTTCCATAGTCATTAATTTACAGGTCTACATTTCCATTCAGGCTAGGTAGGGCCACATCTTTACAAACATTCCTGTGTTTGAATCCTCAGAACTCAGTTCCAGGACAGTGCCTGGCCTTAGAGAGGTGCTCAACAAACATCTGTTGAAATAACGAACTGTTCCGACATGGAACGGTGATGACATCAGGAGTAAGGCTAGGCCTTTCTCTCTCTGTAGCCTCATGAGCATGCTCGACGATGGCCAAGCAGCTGGACCCAGCCTGATTCTGGCTGCCCTTACGGACATGACCCCCCTTGCCAAGGACATTGGGAGAGAAATTAAGGTGCTCAAGGTTATCAGATTAGAACTAGTCTCAGGGCCACCCAGTCCTTAGGGACCTGCACACCTGGGCCCACTCGCAATCTGGAGCATGTGTCATCTGCAGCATGTCAATTTACCTCATAATACCTTAATATTTCTTCTTTGAAGATTATTTGTATAGTTATGAATATGTGGTGTTTGTGTGTCTGTGGGAATGCAGATACCTGCGGAGTCAAGAAGAGGGTGTTAGATCATCTGGAGCTAGAGTTGTAGGTGACCGCAAACGGCCTAACGCGGCTGCTGGGAACTGAACTCAGGTCCTCTTGAAAAACAGTATGTGCTCTTAACCTCTGAACTACCTTCTCAAGCCCTGCCTTAACATTTCCTTCTCTCTCTTTCACTTTTTAAAAAAATAATTTATTAAGATTTATTTATTTTATGTACATGGTACTCTATCTGCATGGACACTTCATGTCAGAAGAAGGCATCTGATCCCACTATAGATGGTTGTGAGCCACCATATAGTTGCTGGGAATTGAACTCAGGACCTCTGAAAGAGCTGCCAATGCTCTTAGCCACTGAGCCATCTCTCAGGCCCTCTTTCTTTCAAACCAGGGTTTCTCTATTATGTAGCTCAGGCTGGTCTTGAACTCATAGAGTGTTTCCTCTCCCTCCCTGGTGCTGGGATTAAAGGCGTGACCACTATGCCTGGCAGAGACTGGTTTTTTTTAATACACTCCGATGTTAGCTGTGTATCTGGAGCTGCCAGAAGCTGTGGAGTTAGAGCAAAGGACCAGATAGAAGGGTAGCACTATTCTTCTACGAAGACCTGGGCTTTAATCTTACTGTTTTCATCATGCAGCTCAGGGTGGCCTTTGCCTTGCAAAGCGCCTACATCAGCTTAAGTGCTGAGACTTACGTATATGAGATTTTTCTTTTCTCTTCTTTCTTTCTCTTTCTTTCTTTCTTTCTTTCTTTCTTTCTTTCTTTCTTTCTTTCTTTCTTTCTTTTTGATAGATAGGATGTCATGTACTCAAGACTTGTCTTAAGCTTGCTATATAAATCAAGACTGGTTCGGACTTCTGGCCCTTCTGCTCTAGCTCTTGGGTACTGGGGTTATCAGTGTGGGTTACCATGTTGTGTCATGTGGTACTGAGAACTGAACCCAGAGCACTGGAAACGCCAGGGAGCACTCTACCAGCTGAGCGACGGCCCTCGTCTCTCCTCCCTAACTCTGTTCTACAGAAATGCTATTTTAGTATTTCAGCACATCTGATGGCATGTACTTTGAGGAAAAAGTAGAACTAAGGTAATATTCTTTCTTTATCGGACACACCCCAAAGTATCGTTTAGACTGATAAACTACGAACCCCTAAATAAAGCCCCTTGTGGATGGCTGTGATCATGAGCCCCTTAAGTGAACTATCAACCAACAGCATTTGCTGAGCACACACTGCGACCAGGTGCTGAGTGAGGGACAGCTTCAGGCAGCAGTGCTCACAGTGCAGCTGGCCTCCGCCTGTCTGGTAGAATAACCCTAGGGAACCTGCTAAGACCAGATGCCCGACTCTCCTGGGGACCATGTCCTCAGAGTCTCCACGAACAGGGTCTTGGACTGCGTGTGTGGAGGTCAGAGGACAGTTTGTGAGTTGGTTTTCTCCTTCTACTATGTGGGACGTAGGGATGGAACTCGGGCCATCAGAGTTGGTGGCAAGTGCCTTTAGCTGCTGAACCACCTCGCTGGCCTCCTGTTCTTATTCTTACATCCTTGCAGTTCTAGAAACACTGCTTTAATGAACAACTCTGCAATGACTAGCTGTAATGACACATGTCAGCAAGATCTCACCTGGGAACAAGGTTTTAGCTTAGTGGGTTAAGGACATGTGACTCCTTGCACCTTAGAGCAGGGTGGACCTGGGCTATCAGCCTGCAGTTCCTTAGGACAGAGAGCACAGGCTCTTGTCAAAAAACCAAAGAGCAGTGTGAGCGCCGGCCCTGCTGTGGTCTCTGAAGGATCCTAGGGTGGAACATAGCTTTGTGTGAAATGAGGAGCCCTGGTACCTGGTCAGACCTAGTCTAGATCCGGAGAACGTAGCATGCACATTTCTCTACTTTGACATCGCATACACCTTAGAACCTGGAGCTCAGGAGCTAGGCCTGCTCTGCATTAGAATACTCACTCCGTGTCTTCCGGATGGCCGTCAGCAGTCGCAGAGCCAGGCTGGGAGCCTGTAGACATGATTTCAAGCTGAGTTGCTATGGCACTTATATTGGTATCTGCCACAACCTGGGGGCGGGGGATGACAAGACATTTTACTATAAGTTGCAAGAATGCTAGAGAATCCGTGGTCGCATTCCAATCCTCATTCAACTTACATACAGCAGTGGACAGGATGGATTACTCGTTTTCTCTCTTTCCCCTCACTCACCTTTCTCTTTTTCCTCTCCTTCCCATGCTTCTCCCTTTCTTCTCCCCCACTTCCTAAGACAGGAAGCTGAATTCGTAATCTTCCTGCTGCAGCCTCCCCAGTGCATGGGGGTGCTGGGCTGGAAGATCTGATCCTCTCTCATAAACTATTTCCTTCACTTGACTCGCTGTGATGGCTGCCTCCCCATCCCCTTCTTTATTCTTTTGTGGAACTGGGGACTGAACTCGAAGCCTCCTGGTGAGCATGCGATCACTCACCTGTGCCCCCAGTCCCTCCTTTTAAAAACTTCCACAGAACAGAATAGGCAGGGTCTTCATAAGCTGCATAGGCTGTGGGCTGGTTCTTCCTCAGCCTCCCAATAGCTGCTGGGATCACAGGCTGTGGCCACTGGGCCCAGCTCCAGTTAGTACACTCTTCCACCTTTCTGACTTCGCCTTCCTCTCTTCCAGACCCCTGTGCAGCGTGACAGGACCAGTTCCTGAGTTCCTGGTCTTTTTCATCTACAGTGTCTCATGCTGAGTTTAAATACCACCTAGTGATGATAATCTCTAACTCTCTATCTCCAGCTCTACCATACTTAAGTCCAAATCCACATGATGTGTACCCACTGAGCTCCCCAGTGTGGTGTCTATCAGGAACCCATAGCTAACATGTCCCCAGCCCTCTGCCCCACAGCCTGTGCCCCTGTAACCTTCTGCATCCCAGATGACCATGACCTGTTCTCGAAGGTTCATAAACACTTTGGCGCCATACTTGACTTCTGTCTCAAAGCCCACAGTCCTCTTAGATGCTACAGGCTGACCCACAAAGTCATCTTGTGTGTAGTTCAGGCGGAGCTGTTTCACTGGCTGCCCATTTCACTGGCTGCCCGTTTCACAGCAGCAGCCAGAACCACATTAACACGGAGCATATTACACGAGACTCTGCCCAGAGCCATCTGTGGAGAACCAGATGTTGTGGGGCCACAAGCTGAAGTCCTGCCTATAACCTTCAAGGTGTCCTGCCCTGTGGCAGCTCTCCTAACATTCCCCGGTACCATACCAGCCTCACTGTTCCTCCTGCTGCCCCCACCCCCACCCCAGAATAGAACCCAGGGATCTGGAGGGCTGGCTCTAATACTGCACAGATCCTGAGAAGGGTTTTCCGGCAGGTGCGGGAGGGAACTTGACTTGACGCAGTTTCAGGACAGACCAACAGAGGGCACACGTGCCTCAGTTGTGAAACAGCTGCACTGCCAGGGAAGCGGAGGAAAGGCAAAAGGCCAGAGGAGGGGTCAGCACGCATTTGGGAATCATCGCAGACAGGGGAAAATAGTTACAGGCAAGTGCTGAGTGTTCTAGAAACACAGTCATAGGACAACGATGACTGAGTGGGGAGACGGTCAGGACAAAGGCCCGAGGAGGAAAGGTCAGTCCCTGCCAGACCGTGCAAGCCTCTCTTCTTGCAGAGCCTCGGAGGACACGCCTGCTCTGAAGGCACACTGTCTTCACAAACATCCATTCTAGTTACACCCCAGCAGCCAGCCTGAGCCTCCCTGACCCACATTCTCCTGACCTGCCTGCTGTTGCTAGGGTCTGCTCGCTCCCTGCTATCTTTCGGCTGACCTCCTGATTCAGTCATGGCCCAGGCGGCTGCAGGCTCAAACCACAGCACATACATTCCCTGGCTTTAAATTCCACCCGTGTGCTTACACCCCAGCTGCTGGTCTCTGCCCGGTCCTCAACTTGAGATTTTCATCTGACATCTCTCAGCTTCTCAAAATGAAGACAACAACTCCAAATTTGGACCGGGGATGTAGACCAGTGGGTAGAGCACATGCCGAGCAAGTGTGGAGGGGGCCCTAGGCTCCACTCTTAGAGCATGTGAAAACACCATGCAGCCCCATCCTACTTCCTCTCCAAACTCTTGACCTCCAAAGTCACCCCTGTTCAGTTAGTTTTTCCTTTAATTTTTTGCTTCTTGGCAGTGACACCTCCAGCTCCCCCATCATGAACCAACAAGGTACACTATTGAAAACCTGCTGTGGCTGGTGCCTGTCTATCGGAGACACACGCTGAGGTGCTATCCACACAGGTGCTCAGTCTGTCTACCTTGGTACTTCCTGCTCCCGAATGAGCAGTAACCCACCAGAATTCCAACCCTTCTTCCATCTGTTCCCTTGTCCTTTGTCATCTTTCAGTCTTTTACTCTCCCCAGGCATCTTCCCAGATATACAATGGTGCTCCACCTCTTCCAACCTTTCAGCTCTTTCCCTCTGTTCTTGGGATACAATTCTAAGCACGTGTAGGACACCCCCTCCCCTTTTAATCCCATTTCTCTCTTCCCATTCCCCTAAATCTTCTAGAGTTTTCTCTCTGGGGATCTCTACACAAATCAGTTTAACTATCAGTCCTGATCCTCACGTGACCTTCTCTAGTGCCCTGTTTAGGTTAATTCTTCCTGCTTTTTCTTCTGTGTTTTCAACCTGGTTCTCGGGAATTGTGACGGTGTGTGTTTGTGTGGCTGTGGGTTGCTTTCCATCTCATCTCAGACTCCATGGCAGCAGGTTGGTGCTCCAGCACAAACTCCCCCTGAGGAAGAAGCTGGGAGAGGATGAGCAGGTCTGAAGCCTTCTCAAGGGGCAGAGAGATGGAGGAGGTTGTGTGGAGACAGGTTTCTGGTCCCTTAAGGAGAGAGGAAATGTAAGGAATTGTTAGAGTGGCAGACGCCACTCCACAGAAATGGAGTAATGACAGCAGGCTTAAAGTAGACCCAGGCACTAATCCAGCTAACAACATTTTGATTTTGCTTTTTTCTAAAATGACATTTTTAATTTTATGAGCACCCTGGAACTGGAGTCACAGACAGTTGTGAGCTGCCATGTGGGTGCTGGGAATCGAACCCTGGTCCTTTTGAAGAGTAGCCAGTGCTACTGTTAACTACTGAGCCTTCTCTCCAGCACCCAGTTTTTCTCTTTACGTTTGTTTATTTTATGTGTGTGTTGGAGCAGGAGGAACCTGTCTGTGCCACTGTATGTGTGTGGAGGTCCGAGGACAACCTGTGGGAGTCAGTTTTCTCCTTTCCCCATGTGGCTTCCCAGGTTTGAATTCGGGTTGTCAGGCTTGGAAGCAAGTGCCTCTACCTGCTGAGCCATCTCACCAGCCCTCCGGGATGTTTAGGACTTCATCTTGTTTCTTTTCCTTTCTTGTGAGTTCTCCTGAGTCTTTGTGACTTCCTCTGGACTTCAGGAACTGTAACAGACTGACTGTCAGCACCAATGCGGCCCAAGATAAGGATCAACCAGAGGAGGCCAGCCCAAGACACCCTGGAATCCTACCGCAGGAGCTCCACGGCTCCCCTTTGTGTCTCCTGTGTGCCCAGGACTGCCGTAGGCAGCTGAGCTTAGGTTCTTAGATCACTGCTGTTCCTGGTGTGGTCACCCTGCCAGTTTAATAAGGCTGCTGTCCCGTCCTCCTCAGGCTCCTTCCTGTCCTCCCCAGGCTCCTTCCTGGCCTCCCCATGCTCTTTCCCATCCTTACCATGCTCCTTCCTGTCCTGCCATGCTCTTGTCCCTTTGGTTTGTGTTTTTGGTGGGGAGAGGAGGTGATACAGGGTCTCCTATGTAGTCTAGGCATGCCTGGAACTCATAATCCTCCTGCCTCAGTCTCCTGAGTGCTGTAGTATAGGGTAGTTGTGAGCCACTAGGCTCAGGCTTTGTGGGAAAAGAAGCTGAGCCTAGTCTATCTGGGCTCCTAACTGTTAGAACTGAACAATGGTGGAACAGAAAGGCACAGTTAAAACACAGGGATCTCATGAGAACCCGCATTTAAAAAGAGGCTCAGACTGGTCACCCAGATATCGGATGGGGCTGTCATGTCCCTATCAGGTGGAGCCAGGCCAGGAAGCCATAAGAACATTGCCTATTTCTCCCTTGCTTTCTTATTTTCTTTTTTGAATAGGGTCATACCGTGTAGCCCTGGCTCGCCTAGAATTCACTATATGGACTTGGATGGCCTTGAATCCAGAGACCAACCTGCCTCTGCCTCCCACGTGCTGATATTACAGGCATGCACCACCACATTCAGCCCCCCGCCCCTTTTCTTTTTTGAGACTATGCAGCTCACTTTGTAGCCTAAGCTAACCTCAAGTTCACGAGTCCTGCCTCAGCTTCTTGAGTGCTGGAATTGCAGGCAGGAGCCACCACTATGTCTGGGGAGCATCTAGTACTCTTTAATCAGTGTTTGGGAAGCAGTCACCTGTCGTGAGGGAAAAAAGAGCTGTAGACCTTACTTCCCAGACACAGCTGAGCCCCCAGTTACAGTTCAGTTACACTCATCCTAAAGTTTTACCATCTAGCAGGAAAATGTAAAAACCCTGCAGTTTCCTCCCCACAACCAGCTCTAAAATTAAAAGGCTTCTTAGCCACCAGTAAATCCTAGGGAGCCACCCCGAACCCTCCTGCCAATCTTGGTGGAGTGGAACCCTCAGGCCAAGTGGTAAAGATGAAGGACAGCATGGTCTCTTGCGGGGAGACCAGGACGGCAAATCTGCCACCTGCAGGAAGACTTTCCGGCCCTAAGACATTTGTAGCCAGCACAGTCGCCTTGAGAACTGATTGACAAGTAACTTGATAGGCAGTGGCTAAACCTTCCCTGGGGCTTGGCCTGGGAATGGGGAGGAGCTACTCTCCAAGGGTTAGGTCAGTGGTGTACAAGTTCAACACTGAGGTGCGACCTAGGTGTCCTGCTCAGTCTTGCCTCTGAACACCAGGGACTGGGGACTGTGGTCTGAGGTAAGCATGGGGTCCTTTGGGGAGGCAGGGGAAGGCCAAGAGGCTGACAGGAAATGTACTTTATTTTTCTTTATCAAGTGAATCTTGGACTTGTTGTTTTCAGCTTCACTGGGTTCTGAGAACAGTGACCGGACTGGGGAAAACACGGGTAAGCAGTGGTCCTGCCCTCAGGGAGGCATGCAGTAAGTGTCCTGTGAGGGGCGGCAGGATACAGTGATGGTCACCGTGGGGAGGGGATGACACGGGGCTTAGAGGCCCTTAATGAGACCAGGGGTATCATGGTCTCTGCACCTTCAGGTGTTCTAGCCTCCGGTTCCCTGGCCTGGATAGGCGAGACCCTGGAACTGGCTAGGCAGAAATGAAGACAGTCTAAAGAGACACCCGTGTCTCTCCATCTATCACACTGGAACGATGGACTCTAACAAAATGGGCATTTCCCCAGGAATCTCATGCTGGGAGAAGGAAAAGGTGCCAGCTAGAGGGAGGACTTGCCTTCAGGAAAGAGACGCCACACAGTTCTAATACCTTAGAGGATGAGACAAAAGTCTAGACCATGAAGGTCAGTGGTGGGTGAGTCGCACTGGCCAGGGCTGCTTAGATGTGCATGTCCTTGGTCCTCTCTTTACTTACTTCAGGACCCAAAGACGACTGTGTGTGTGGTCACTGGACCTCTCTGTCATCCTTCCCAGTGTGGTCACATTGAACAAATCTCCCGTTCCTGCTTCCCACTATTGATATGACTCTTTTAATTGGCTTGTTGAGGATGGCTTGGAGCACAGGCTGTGACTCCGGGGTTCGGGAACAATCCCACCCCAGGATCTGTGGTCTGGCCTTCTGCCTCATGTGGACTGGCACCCTTTCCCCTCTTTCCCCAGAGGAAAAGGACAGTTGGGAAATATGGCTGATGTCATCCTGCTCAACCACAGCCCTTCAAAACATTAACCTCGTCGAAAACAGGTATGCCCTTTACATCCGCGTCTCTCGTCAGGAACAGTGAGCTGTAGTGCTCAGGTGGTCGGAGTGGGAGACTAAAGGCAGAATTCGTGGCCGACAGGGATGAACTATTACATTTAGTAGAGCTGTCTTACTTAGTAAGTGTATTTTTCACTAGGCGTTTAATGGAAGTATTTTGTACCCCCGTCCAGGTGTAGTTATTATTAAACACTTAGTAATTACAGGCCTGAGGCAGAGCAGCCCAGGGGCCTGAAGGAAGACTTCCAACTTCTCCAAGGAGGTAGAGGCCAAGAAGAGAAGTATGTGACCTGCCCACCCCAAACTCCCAACAGGAAGGAAGAGGTGGGGACACCTGTCCTTCCAAGGAAGAGGAGACCCATCCAGGGAAGGCAAGGAGAAGAGGAGCAGCCATGGAAGCTGAGAAGCCCCACCTGCTGAAGGAAGTGGGAACACAGACCTGCCCACCCACAGAGACCTGCGAGGCTACCAACAGGAAGGGAGAGGAGGGGAAGACGCAACCATCTCAAGAAGGCAAGCTGGGGGACAGGGACGCCAGGGAAGATGCTCTGTCCCCCAGGCCTGAAGAACGGTTGGCGCTAACCACGTGGTTGGAAGATGAGCCAATAACCATGTTCCCCCCTCCCACTGCTCTTACCTGTCAGTGTGTGTTCCCCCCTCCCACGGCACTCACACCTCACTCTGTCTTTCCCCCTCCCACTGCTCTTTCTGGTCAGTCTGTGTTCCCCCCTCCCACAGCACTCACATCCCACTCTGTCTTTCCTCCTCCAAATGCCTTGTTCCTTCACTGTGGTTCCCTGTCCAATGGGGCTGCTCTTTCATCTTGCAATTCCTTCAGTTTCTTTATCGGCGTTCACCTCTCAAGCCCTTCTCCTTGAGAGAGGGTTATTTCATCAGACAAACTGGCTTGTGCTGCGGCTCCTGGGGCGGGCACCAAAGGACTTAAAAGGAGAGCTGAATTCAGCTGCAGCGTTACGTTCAGTGGGAGGTCAACGTTCAATTAAACTTTCTAGTTGAGTCATTTGTGTGTGTTTTAATGCATGGACCACAAGATGGGTAGCTCTTCTTAAAAACAGGTTTGGAGCCCCCAACCCCCACCTCGGCGGCAGTGGCGCACGCCTTTAATCCCAGCACTCGGGAGGCAGAGGCAGGTGGATCTCTGTGAGTTTGAGGTCAGTCTGGTCTACAGAATGAGTTCCAGGACAGCCAGGGCTACACAGAGAATCTGTGTCTCGAAAAACTAAAAACCAAACCAAACCAAACCAAAAAAATAAAACAAGGTTTTGGGGATTATGTCTTGGAGAACTGAGAAGTCAAACAGTTTCTGGGAACGTGGGCTGTTATACAGCACACAAGCGCATGCTCTTTGCGTGAGCCTTTCCTGAGCATCTAATCCTGCAAGGGAACACTATCAGCCCTTAGATTTGTCAGGGCCTAGATATTTTTGGTATAAGAAGTAAAACTCAGCATCCATTCCCAACCTGTATCCTCGATCCAGAGGTGCAGATGTGCAGAAAGTAGACACAGAAGCTGTGAGGCCAAGGTGACCTCGAGAAAGCGGGCATTCTAAAGATCCACAAAAGCCCAGAACTGGGCCGGGCGGTGGTGGCGCACGCCTTTAATCCCAGCACTCGGGAGGCAGAGGCAGGTGGATCTCTGTGAGTTCGAGGCCAGCCTGGTTTTCAAAGCGAGTTCCAGGAAAGGCGAAAAGCTCCAAAAAAAACCCCGTTCCAAAAAAAACAAAAAAAAAAAAAAAAAAAAAAGCCCAGAACTGGCCTTGCCACAATCTGAAGTAGCAGAAAGGGTTAATCTAGAACTCACTGACAATGACTTTCTTGACATACTAATTTTTAGGCTTCTTAAACAATAAAAATCTAAGGGTGGCTGCTGAACATAGTGCCCTCTAGTGGCTCGCACCCCTAAAGTCGCCTGGAATACTAATTTTTAATTTTATTTTTCTAGTATCAGGAATTAAAACCAGGGCCCCATGGCTCGTGTTTGCTAGGCAGGAATTCCAAGCTGCACCCCAAGCCAATTTCTATGCTATCAAAAGGCATTTTGTCATTCCCAGACCTCACACCTAAGATATTATAATGAAAGTGAGACTGTCCCCTGTGCCCCACTTAGTCCTCGGCAGCTCTGTCAGGGGAGAGCTGTGCCACAGAAGAACCTTCTAGACTTCAGGAGGCACAGGCTCACGGTGCATTCAGCCCCCACGTTCCACAGCTCTTTGTCTTTTCCTGCATTGTCAGAAGCTCCCCCTGGCATCATGTGTAGGAGTCACAAACCATCCCTTTATCTATACTCACATGTCTTGGCTGCTTGCTCGGTACTCTAGAACAAATCTGCCAAAATCCCAGCCCTGGGTGAGCTTGCTCTGGACCAAACTAACAACTGCACCCATTCATCATTCACCCCCCCCCCCCCCCCCCCCCCCCCCCACTGCACCCATTCACTCTCCCCTCCCCCTACTGCACCCATTCATTCCCACACTCACTC
>CABHPR010000059.1:45132-65664 GCA_902168415.1 Peromyscus melanophrys
CCCCTCCCCCTACTGCACCCATTCATTCCCACACTCACTCTCTCCTCCCTCTTCCACCTGATTTCCCTCCAATCCAGGACTTCTCACATGCCACACCCTCATACCCAAGTTCATGTCCTTCAACTTGATCAGCATGCCCAGCAACCCACTGAATGTGAGCAACATCTCCTAGGTGTCTGCCTCAGGTGGAGCCCTTGGTATTTTTGGACAGTATCTTATTATTAGTCCTGGGTGGCCTTGAACTTGTGATCTTCCTGCATGTACCTCTCTGGTGATGGAATTTATCATCCATTATAAAATTTATTCTTGACTTGTTTATTGTGTAGGCATCATATATGCTATGGTATGTGTATGGAGGTTGGGGACAACCTGAGGGAGTCAGTTCTCTCCCTCGACCATATGTGTCCTGGAAATCAAGCTCAGCTCATCAGGCTTGGCAGCAAGTGTCTTTATCCCATGGGCCATCTTGCAAGCCCAAAATTTATCAGTTTGATGATGGCTACTGACTTTAAGTTCCAACAGATGAAAATGAAGTATGTCAGATTATTTTACTTAACATATATATCCATATATTTATGCACCTAAATGTATGTATATATGTATATGTAGCAGTGTTTGGGATCAAACCTAGGGCCTTGCCCATGTCAGTCAAGGACTCTACACACCGAGTTACACTTCTTATATCCATCCTCCCTCCCTCCCCCCCCCCCTCCCCCCCCCCCTCCCTCCCTCCCTCCCTTGAGACAGGTTCCTACCATGTAGCCTTGGCTGGCCTCTAACTCACAGAAATCACTTGTTTGGGGTTAAAGGTGCACACTACCACATGCTAGCTCTCATTGTTTAAGTTCTATTTGTTCCCTCTCCTCTTCTCTCTCCCACTCTTTGTCTTTACCCTCTTCTTTTGTTTTAGGTCTTGCTATGTAGCCCGAGCTACCTTCAAACTCAAAATGCCCCTGCTTTCGCCTCCTGAGCTCCAGGATCTAGGAGTGCTCTACCAAGCTGAGAATTTTATGTTTTTAACACATATGCTATAGTTCTAATATTTTCCAGTGACTTTAAGGCCAGGTATGGTGACTCATGCCTTTAATCCCAGCAATCAGGAGGCAGAGGCAGGCAGAGGCTAGCTAGGGCTACATAGTGAGATCCTATCTCAGAAATCTGAAACAAAACCAAAACCAAGCAAAAGCCAAAAAACCAAACAAAAAACCAAAAAGAAACAAACAAAAAACAAAACCCAATCAGTTAAAAAAAATGTTCCCCATGTATGTTACTTGATTTTAAAAGCCAAACTTGGGCCAGGCATGACAGTACAGGCCTTTAATCTCAGCACTCAGGAAACAGAGGCAGAGGAATCTCTGTGAGTTCAAGGACAGGACTACACAGAGAGACCCCATCTCAACCCAGCCCCCCAATAGTCAAACTTGGGCTCAGTGGATAAAGGTGCTTGCCAGCAAGTCTAGCAACCTGACTTGGATCCCTAGGACCTGCATGGCAGAAGAAGAAAACTGACTGGTGTCCACTGTTCTCTGACCACCACACATACACACACAGACATACAAAATAAATAAAATAATAAAATAAAGTCAGAATTACCCACCAGCACTTAATGAAAGCCTCCATCCATTCTCTCTATAGTACTTCCAACTCTTTAGCATTTTCTTTCAGTATTTGCTTCCATATTCCTAAATAACATAATTTTACTTCTATTTGCTGATTTACCCAAATTAGTCAATTGGCATTTTGAAACAAGGTACATAGAGTACGTAGCCTAGGTTGGTCCTAGGTTGGCCTTGAACTCACTCGGTTAGCCCTGGTTTGTGATGAGTTGCCTGCCTCAGTCTCCTGAACATGCCACCACTGACATGCTTTTAAAACATCTAATCATGTCCTTGTGTGGACTACAAAAGCTTGAACCCCTCTGATCCTTCCACTGAAGTGCCATGCCCCCCCACGTGCCTCCCGTTTCCTGCACCAGGCTCTCGGCATCTACTTGTTTAATGGTGTAAGGAGGCACAGCTGCCCCTGCTCCAAGTCGGATGTAAAATGAGGGCTGGAGAAGCGAAGAGGAACTGCGCAAGCTTCCCATCTCAGCTTCGTTTTCCACCGTTTCCTCTGCTGCCTTCAACTTTGGGTCAGATTCCTGTTCAACTCTGTACAGTAGACACGTTAATCATTTAAGGATGTTCCTCTTGCAGCCTCCCCTTTCAAGGCTGAAGGCACCAGATAAGAATAGCAAAGGAATTTGCAAGATGTGCAGGAGACATCAACACATCACCGACTACCAGTTTTTACAACTTCCTGTTCCAGAGTGGAACCCAGAAGTCTCTAATCTTTGCTCTAAACCTGAAGTTGTCCTAACAAACTCCATCTTGTCATCTGCTTTCTTTCTCTGTGTCATTCTCTCCTGGGATTCCAGCACCATAAGTGCAACAGACAAACATCCTGTGAAGCAGATCAAAACTGCCCCTAGCAGTGGTGACTTCCTTGTCCAGATAAGACGGGATGGCCAGGCCTAGGACAATGATCAACCAGAACAACCCGACCATGACTGAACTGTGCAACCCCCCTTGACTTCTGCCTTGTACCCTCCATGGGGGTGGGGGTGGGGCCACCTGAAGATATCCAGTGTGGCCAGACTGAAAACAAGTTCCTTCCTAGCGTTCACCATCCTTGTCTCTATTCTCAACATTTGAGGCAAGTGGCCATCCATGGTTCTTTGGGACCCCCAGAACTAGATTTCCTTGGCTTATATTAGAGTTTGAGGGTAGCCTGGGCTATATGACAAGAACTTGTCCTCTGAAAGTCATTACTTATATGATATTCTTTTTTGGGGGTGGGGGGCGTTTCAAGACAGGGATTTTATGTGTGTAGCCCTGGCTGTCCTGGAACTCACTCTGTAGACCAGGCTGGCCTCAAACTCACAAAGATCGCCTGCCTCTGCCTCCTGAGTGCTGGGATTAGCCTGCCTCTAAATGCTATTCTTACTGAGCCTACTACCTCTTGTACTTTAATGTTTCCTCGATTATGGTGTGAATTTATTTTCCAGAGTACATGGTTAACACATATTTTTTTTTTATTAGATCAGCTTTACATTTTCTACTTCACCTCAAACTTCCAGGACAGTTACATATATTTGATACTCAGTCCCTCTTTTTCCCCCTTTTACTTTTATTCTTACTATTTTACTGTGTGGAGGTCAGAAGACAACTTCCAAGAGCCTATTCTCTCCTTCCAGTGCGGCAGCCAGGATGGAACTCAGGTCCAGGCTTGCTTGGCAAGTGCCTCACCACGGAACTGCCTCCCTCTCTCTGTTCCCTCTTTGGTTCAGAGGAGTTTCTCTTGATGTGCTCCTCCTCCTGTTCCAGCTGGCCAGACTGCTCTCTGTGCCACTGCCAGAGACTGTAATGTGTCCAGGACTTCAGTCTCTTCTGTTTTATTCTGTTCATTAGTTGGAGTATACCTTAAGGTAATTCTCTCAGAAGACTGATTTCAAAAAAGCTAGTGTCATTTAAATGCCTTGCTAGCAAGTACTTTTCTCTTAAAAAAAAAAGGTAAAGCCTAAGTAGGTATTATTCTTTTATTATTTAATATTTGCACTGATTAATGGGTCTTTAAATTTCTTTAAGTTTTTTCTCCTCTCTCAACTCTGTGTTCCTGTTTACAACTTGTACTTGTTGGACATTAGATTTCTTGGCTTAATCCCTTGGTCCCCTTGCTCTCTGTTGCTACATGACCACACATGCGCTGTTCAGTAGTCAAACAAGGGGCTTTATGCCCTACATGTGCTGCGTGGTCATGTAATTTGCATGCAGCAGCATGATCACGCAATCTATGCACATGCGTGGCATAGCTATGTGAGCCCATACGTGCCTGTGCAGGGGAATCCATAAAAAGCGGGTCACAGACCCCTCCCCACTTCTTCCTCCCTCTCTACACATGTCTTTCAAACAGGCCTGATTACATCCTTTCCTGTCCCTCCCTCCCTTCTCCTAATAAACTCTCATAGTAGGTTTCACTGTGCCTCGTGACTTTTCCTGGCAGGGTAAACAGCACTGCGTAAAACCAACACTCTCCCCTCACTCATGGTTCATACTATGGATTGAACCCAGGGCAAGTCTCTTCAGCTGAACCACATCTCCAACTCTTTCTCTATGCTATCTTAATATCTCTTCTACCACTGGGGCTTCTTACATCAGTTCTACAAGATCTGGAGAATGCCGGTGAAGGGCGACCCAAAGAACGACTTTGTGTATAATCTCTTAATTATTGTTTCTTTGAGTTAAAGACTTTCTTCTGATCTCCAACTTGTTCCTAGGCTCTGTGATCCATCTCTTCCATTTTGATTCATGTATCTAACCAGTATTTAATAAGTGCACTGTGTCAGGCAATGGGGTGTCAACACTGGAAAGTTCAAGCGGCTTCAGTATGCCCTCATTTCCAGCATTGAGCATGTGCGACATACTCCTTGGCTATGAGGCTGCTCAGCCTCCCCATACCAGTGTTCCTAAAAGTACAATGCCATCAAGGACACATTATCCTGAACAAAAGAGGATGAGACACTGAGATCAGGAGTTCAAGGCTAGCCTTAGCTGCATAGTGAAGCCAGTCTGGGTTATCTGTTTAATTAATGCTGCCTCAATCTACCCATCTACCAAAGCCATCTCCACCAATTTCTGATAGAAATGCCTGACACGCTCCTCTACCCCCTCATGTCCTCAAAGAAAGGTTGAAAATTAGAAACAAAAAGGATGTTTTTCTAGTGGACTGACAGGATGGCTCAGTGGTCAAGAGTGCTTGCTGTTCTTTCGGAGGACCTGAGTTCAGTTCCCGACACCTACATCAGGTAGCTCACAACTGCATGTAACTCCAGCTGCAAGGAATCTGATGCCCACTTCTGGCCTCCATGGCACTTGAACACATGTGGCATTTACTCACACTGACATGAAGACACACACACACACACACACACTTATACGTAAGTAAAAAAATAAGATAAACCTTAAAACAAAAACCTTTTTTCCTCGGGAGGCAGAGGCAGGCGGATCTTTGTGAGTTCGAGGCCAGCCTGGTCTCCAAAGTGAGTTCCAGGAAAGGCGCAAAGCTACACAGAGAAACCCTGTCTTGGAAAGAAAAACAAAAAACCTTTTTTCTAGCAGAGAGTATGGATTAAAAATAGTTTTATAGTCATTCTATATGCAAAAGAACTGAGCGGGACAAATTCTCTAATTAGAAGAAGCAAATTAAATTAGGAAATTTAGAAACACTTCTAACAGCCTAGTCAAGCTTGGTTGCTCAGTCTGGAGTTGTCAAGCAGCAGCCACTAGCCTCCAGAGGCCGAGCCATCTACCCCTTCTTATACTTAGAGATGTCAGCTTCCAGAAGTGTCAGCTGGATCCCGGTCGGTCCTCCACTCTCAGTGCTGACCCCGGGTGTGATGTTTCCTGGGCCAACAGTGCTTGCAGATGGCTTTGCATGAGACACTCACAGTTGGTCTTTGCCATGGGCTGCAGAGATGGCTCCGTTGTAAAGGGCTTGCCTCTCAGGCATGAAGACCTGAGCTCACTCTCTGGCATCCACATAAAAAGCAAGAAGTAGGGCGTGTGCCTATAATCCCCGTGTTGGAGAGGTGGAGACAGACTGGGGATTGCTGAAGGTGGAATTCAGCTGAGGAATGACCTTTGGCCTGCGCACATACATACACAAACCATACATACACACTTCTCTTTTCCATATCACCAGGCACAATTACCTGGCCTTGTCTACTTCCCTGCCAAAGGTCTAGCTGATAATAAAAATAATCGCCTAGTCACCGGTGAGTCAGCTGCCATACAATTACATTGCACATTGTTTTAATTCAAATGAACACCATGTGACGGGAAGGCACTTGAGAGGGGACCTTGCTAAGTTTTGTGTCTACTACATCTGCAGTCACGAAATCTCCATATTCTTTAATGTGAATACCTCAACTGTGGACTCCTCAGAGGGTCCACTGATCTGTCCAGAGAGCAGATGAGAAAATGAAAACAGCAAGTAACATGATTTGCAAGACGGAACACCTTGAAATCAGTTGTTACTTCCTTCTTAAAACAGAAACAGGAAAAAAAAGGGGGGGGAGGCTCTTTCACAAACAGGTTCTTAACAGTGAGTAAGCCAGGGTGGCACAGTCCTGTAATCCCAGCATTGTGGAGGCTGAGGCAGAAGGATCCCAGAATAGCCAGGGATACACTGAGATACTATGTCTGAAACAATAAACAAAATCAAACAAAAGCAGCTCTCTGTCAGAGTGGGCAGAAGTATCTATAGCATTTATCTGAAATCAATTAAAAGTACACTTGCCACTTTATAAAATTTTTTTAAATAAAGTCTGAAAAGATTAATTTTTTCATTTCATTTGTATGGGCCTTTTGCCTGCATGTGTCTGTATACCAAGTGCATGTAATGCCAAAGGAGGCCAGAAGAGGGCATCAGACGCCCCAGGAACTGGAGTTACAGAGGCTGTGAACCACACCTCATGGGTGCTGGGAATCAATCCCAGGTCCTTTGAAAGAGCAGCCAATGCTCTTCGCTGCTGAGCCATCTCCTCAGGCCCTTTATAAGAAATATTTTTTAAAAAGTACGCTGGCAGGAGCAATTGAACTGAAATGAAGTGTCATCTTTGTGAACTTTGTTTTTGTGAGACAAGGTTTCAAGCAGTCTAGATTAGCCTCTAACTTTCTATAGCACCAAGACTGACCTTGAACTCCTGAGATGTGGGATTATACACATGGTCACCAAACTAGGCTTCTAAAAGCTAAGTTTTTGTTGGCTTGGTTTTTTTTGAGACAGGGACTCAAGTGGCTCAGGGCTGTCTTTGAACTCACTCTGTAGCCAAAGGCGGCCTTGAACTCATTATGCAGCCAAGGATGGCCTTGAACTCTGGATCTTCCTGGCTCAGAATGTAATGGCCAGGCCCCATTACTGAGAGGTGCCATGTCTTGCAAGGTAATTTTAAATTAATGTTATACTTTTCCACTGTGTCTTTTTAGGGGATGGGGTGGAAGGGTGCTGGGACTCAATCCAGGGCTTTGTGCATGCTCCGTAAAGTCTACCAGGAGCTACATCTTAGGTCCAGTTTGTGTCATGTTTCCTTGTGAAGAAGGTGGAGCTGCTGAGTGAATTTCGTCAGTGTGTAAGAACACCAGTACCACCAGACACTAAGAGAAAGCCCCTGTCTCTTGTTCAAGTTCCCACTGAGGCTCTCCTCTTGCATGCCTCCTGTGGCGAGCAGCTGAGACTGAAGCGCGCGCTTGTAACAGGTGCCAAGGGGTCAGTGGCACGGAAGGATGGGCAACCAGAAACAAAGCTCCTGTAGCAGGAGCGTGAATAACTACAGCCGGCCGGCACTTCCACCCTAAGCGAGGACAGCACGCAGCCGAGGGAGCAGCGCCAAGGCTGTTCACGCATTGTTTTGGTTGGCATTCAGCAGACGCTTAAGGACCCAAATAATATTCGGCCTCTTGTTTGAAACCACAGTGCTTGATGACCCCCATCACGTGTACCGAGGGCTCTTTACCTTGTTAAAGGCTCTGATACTTTGGACCCAGACCCCTGAGGTCTCCGAGCTAAGCACCACAAATCACTTCTCGCCAATGTCATGGTTCTTCCATTCAATCTTCTTATTCTAAGACTAGGATTATCTGAGCCCTGGCTGTGGGTTTTATTCTTTTTACCTATAAATCATCTTCTACTACCTCTTCGGAAGTATGGTGATTATAATCCTTCATTTTAGGGCCACTCATTAGTGAGAGTCACCGCCAGTATGTGCCTCTCATGTCTCTGCAGGGCATCAATCTTAGAGACACGTGAGGGGCTGAAACGGAGGGAGGGGAAATGAACAGCCCATTTTGCTTTGACTTCCTCCTCTATTTCCCTCTTCCTCTGGACAATCCTCATGGGGCCACAGCTGATCAATAACTGTCTGCCTTAATTGATGACTATTAGGTAGGAAGAGTTGCAGGGTGCTGGCAACCATTCATAGCGTTAGAGAAAGAGCATTTTTCTCTGCCTTTAAAGGGATAGGAAACAGTGCTTGGGCTGCCCAGTACCAGTCTTTGGATGTAAGAAAGGAAATCATTTCCTAGTCCTCGCAAACCTCAATTTACAAAAGAATGCTGGAAGCTAAAAGCCTTGTTGATTTATCACATGAAGCTGAGAGTAATTTTTCTCCCCTTGTTATACTTTCATATAATCCTGCTCATGCCTGTATGGGTGGCATTAAAGAATTTCTGAATAAAAATAATAATTTCTCGCTTTCAACCTTCATAATTCCCATCAGAAAGCAGCCTGCTGGGTGGCGATGCCGACTGCCAGTGACGCTTTGCTGTCTTTTCTGCCGCCACTTATCTGCCTCTCCCAGCTGGTTCTCCATTGATCGCAATACCTGCAGGATAATGCGCCCGAAGGCATTCTTCAGGAGATTAACAGCGTCTGTGTGAGACAGTCCATGCAGAGGTTGCCCATTAATGCTCACAATCCGATCTCCAACCTGGAAGGACAAAAGTGGGAGAAAATCACTATCACTGGGAAGAATTAAATTTGCGAAGAATACCCAAACTCTTCTTCGTAAGTTGTGTTTCCCATCTGCCTTGTTGCTGAGGGCTGGCTCTCGTGGAGCGTGGGGGGTTTTTATGCCTTTCTCCAAATGCAGCCCAATCAGAGAAACAAGAAGGGGGTCAGATTTGATTACTAAAAGGCACTGCAGGTCACGTGTGTATTTTGGTAGTAGTGGTGTTTTATACATCCACTCACCAGTAAGAGTGGGGTGCACAAATTAGCTGTTCAATAAAGCTCTGATGAGGAAGCCAAGTATTTTCTGCTTAATTTTTATACCTCTGTTAAGATTAAGGGACAATAGGGGAAAAAAACCATAAAAATGTTGATAACTTTGGGTGGGTGGAAGATTCCGAGATCAAATCTGAATTAAAAACCAATTTTGGGTAAATGACATGCTAAAAGGGTTCAAGAGGTTTGGAAGAAGCTGTGAGTCCTTCTTTTACCGTGACGCTTTGACAAAAACAACATTTTTATATGTCCAGGGACTTAATGAACTTCAGGTCTTCAGTCTTGCTAATGTGGTCTGCCCTCAGCATGGGCTGCTGATCGCTTTCGCAATTCCAACTTTAAACAAGGTCCCTGTGGCTACAACCTCCTCCCCCAGCCAACACAAGCAGGCAGCCTTCTGCCAATCACCTCCCTCGCATTTACCTTAAGCTTCTGGGTACGCGCGGCCACTCCATTGGCCTGAATCATGGCAATAAATATCGGGATATCTCCTAAAGGACTTCCTTTTCCTCCAGCGATACTGATTCCAAGGGCATCACTGAGCTCCTAAAAAGAGAGAGAAGACCTGCATCTTTAGTAATAGGCATAGATAGACTGTCCTCAGATTGCACTGAACAGAAACTCTCCCTAACGGAGAAGGCCAGCCTAACATGGGAGCTGAGTGCAGGGCATCAAAAAGGCCTGTGTCACCCTGCGAAGTCAGGTAGCTGTTGGGGACAGAAGTCTGTCTCTGGGAGCCTCCAATTTATGCACAAGATGGGAAATAGACTGCATAGTACATGGTGATAACTTGAGTATAAATAAGATAACTAGAGCTATCCTGGCCTACAGAAGAGGCTCCATAAAAGCCAATAGCAGCAGTAAATTAAAAAACAAAAGCCGTCACTGCTCAGTGGAGCGGCCAATTTGATGCAGCCTTGGCAAGTGTGTTCTCATATGGTGTTTATGATTAAACTGCCATGCATATCATGTTCTGGGTGTGAACAAACACACTTGGCTTCAAAAGAGCTGCATGGCTGCCTTAAACAAAAGATCTTAGAGGGTGCCCACTGTTGTGACAACAGTTTTGAGAGGGAAGTAAAATAGTAGCAAAAAATCTTTGCAAAGATGGACCCTTGTGCAGAGATCCGGCTCTTGCCTCCTCCCCCCATCACAGGAGGGTTAATATTTTTAAAATGACTGAAGGCACAAATGACAAGTTGCAGTTCTAGAGGGCTGGCACCCTCACCAAGTCTATCTATCGCTCTTGTTGACTACAGTGGAAAAGTCTTGTCAAAATGCAGATAACGATAGCCCATTGCTTCTGTAGCTTTAATTCCAAGAGGCAGAGGCAGGTGGATCTCTGAGTTCGATGCCAGCCTGGTCTATAGAGTGGGTTTCAGGACAGCCAGAGATACACAGAGAAACCTGTCTCAAAAAACAAAAACAAAAACCAACCAACCAACCAACCAACCAACCAAACAAACAAACAAATAAACAAACAGATTCATAGCCAAAGATGGATATAATCCCAGTACTCTGGAGGCAGAGGCAAATGGATTTCTGTGAGTTCCAGGCCATCCTGGTCTACATAGCAAGTTCCAGGCTAGCCAGAGCTACACAGTGAGAAAAATAAAACAGAAACAAAAGAGACAACACCTTCCATAGCTTAGTGATCATCATTTATATCCTAATAAAGGTGGAAAACAGAAAAGCACCTCCAAAAGGTCCACATGAAGAGAACTTAAGAACAGACTTGTCTCAGCTAGAGAGATGGCTCTGTGGTTAAGAGCACTGACTGCTCTTCTAGAGGACCCAGGTTCAATTCCCAACACCCACATGGCAGCATACCACTGTCTGTAACTCTAAGATCTGACACCCTCACACAGACATACATGCAGGCAAAACACCAATACATACAAAATAAAAATAAATAAATTATTTTAAAAAAGACTTAAAAAAGAAAAAATACAGACTTGTAGGGGCTGAGAGGCGCTCACGGCAGAACATGTCTTAGTCTGCATGATATTCCAGTTTTAATCTCTAGAGCCCAAACCAAATAAAATGTCATCAGCAAGGCCAAACATTCTACCTTAGGGCCATGGAGGTAGTTCAGAAGATAAAAACCCAAGCCTGGCCTGAGTTCAATCCCTGAAACTCACGTTATCCCAGCACTCCTACAGTGAGATGGCAGATAGAAACAGAAGTGCCTGGAAGCTCCTGGGCCAGCGAGACTGGAGCATGCTGCATAGCTACAGAAACTAGAGAGACCCTTTCCCAATAAGGTGGAAGGTAAGCCTGATGCCCTCAAGTTGTCCTATGACTTCCACATGTGAGCTGCGATCTGCATATATCACATACACAGCCCATATCCTAGATGATAGAAGGATTCATTATTCTCTTACCATTAGTATAACGCCATGCTATGACTGTAACTTAGGATAACTGCAATGCTTCGCTTCCAGGGAGATTTTATCTCGATTCACAGAATTTGTGTCCAATTGATACCTTCTAAATGCATCGATCAATAGGCAATGGCTTCTGTGCAAAATTCCAGGAGATGTTAACTTATTTTTATTTTCTATGTATGGGTGTTTTGGCTGCATGCACACCTCTGTACCACATGTGTGCAGGACCCAAAGAAGCCAGAAGAGGGTCTTGGATCCTGTCCTGGAGCAGTAACTGAGAGAGAGCTTACATCTTATCCACAGGCAAAGCAGATAGAAGTGGGCCTGGGCCTGCTGTAGGGTTCCGAAACCTCAAAGCTCACCCCAGTGACAACACCTTCTTCAACAGGGCCACACTTCCAAATTCATCCTAAATAGTCTACCAAATGGGAACTAAACATTCAAATATATGAGCCTATGGGAGCCATTTTCAGTCAAACCACCACAGATGCCCTACAGCTGGAGTTCTAGACTCTTGCAGACTAATGCTGGGGGACTGAGCCCTGGTCCTCTGGAATAGCAGCCAATGCTCTAAACTGATAAACCATCTCTCTAGTTCCCAAGAGATGTTTTATTATGAAGTCTGTGAATGGACCATGTGAGAACAGGGGGTATGAGCAGGCCTATTACAGAAGCCTGTAAAAAGAAAGGACTGAACTGGCTAGAGATATATAACATATTTTCAGAATCTCAGAATACTTTGGCCTTAGCTTCATCTGTGTTTTATCTGCAACTGTGTACACTATTGGTGCATTTACCTTCTTTATCATAGAGCATCTGAACTGCCGCTCTAGTGGAAAGATACAGGACAAGTAAGTTTGGCTAAACTGCAGCCAGGAAGGACAGATGCCATTTCTGACCTGTAGGAGGGACTCAGAATTACATACTCTATATATCTTATCTCATTTATTTATTTTTGGTTTTCTGAAATAGGGTCTCTGTAGGCCAGGCTGGCTTGGAACTGACTATGTAGCTCAGGTTGGTCTTGAACTCATGGCAATCCTCTTCTCTTAGCCTCCAAAATGTAGAGATTACAGGCATGAGGCAGCAGGCTCAGCATTTAATCCATATTGGTCTAGAATATGAGTTACTTTCACAAACCCATGCTATAGATGGCAAAATTGAGGCTGACTCAATGAAAGATCAGTGAGTTGATGATATAGATGGATTGTGTCCAATCGAAGTTTAATATTGAAGCCCCAAATTCTAGTTCCTCAGAACATGATTCCATTTTGAGACAGTCTTTAGAATGAGTCCACTAGGGTGAGCTTTAAATCAGTCCAACCAGGAATCCTCATGAGAGAGGCTATGTAACAGGAGAGACTGAAGAACAAGGAAACATATAAAGGACAGGTTACATGAGGCCACCACAGGACGGCAGCCATCTATAAGCCAAGGAGAGCTCAGAGAAAGTTAACCCTAATGTTGAACTTTTAGCCTCTAAAACTGTGCGAAACTAGCATCTGCTACTGAAGACACCCAGCTTATAATATTGTTTGGCAGCTCTCCCAAATGAACACAGTCAAAGCGTGAGTGGTAGAGCATAAGCTATGACTGAATCCGGAGAGCGGAGCTGTGCAGGAATCACCTTGCTGCAGGTGGTTATACTGATTACAAGAGGGCCCTAGTCCTGTCACGACTCTTGAACCTCAAGTTTATAGTCTACCTTCTAATATTCCAAATATCACACACGAGCTGAAAATCAGCATCTGAAAATGTAAGAACTGGAATAAACCTCACACAATCTTCTCAAAAGAGCAATTCAACCACATCTAACAGCCTTTAAAAAGAAGCGCCCCACCACGCTCAAGATGGAATGCATGGCCTTGCATACGCTAGCCAAGCTCTCTGCAACCAAGCTGCAGCCTGGCTCCAAGCATGGCTTTGGATCTAATAGCTTCTTTTGAAGGAATTAATCCTGAGGTGATTATTCACGACATAGGCCAAAATGTAAATATAGCAATGTTTGTTATATAACGTAAATATTAAACATGGGGGCTTGAGAGACGTTGAACAGTTAGAGCATTTGTTGCTTTTGCAGAGGATGTGGGTTCGACTCCCAGCATCCATGTGGTGGCTCACAACCATCTGTAACTCCAATTCCAGGGGATCCATGGCCCACTTCTGGCTTCTGTGGGTACAGGGGAATGCACATACTGTACAGACTACATGTGGGCAAAACGCTCATACACATAAAATAAAAATAAAAAGAAGCATGCAGATTGTTTAATGCGAGGAAGCTGATTAAGAAAGTTCTAGGCACACCTGGACAGTGAAGTGGATATTACATCAGCAGTAACAACCATGCTCTGTGCTTTCAAGAGTACTGACATGACTCCCAAGTTCACACAGCAAGGTAAAGAAGATGAGCTACAAGAGAAATCTAACACACTTCTGTTGTGTGAAATTTAAACACACACATACACACACACAATTATGAAAAGGATATACTAAAATATTCACAATGGTCACTTACGTGTTTCTATTTTTTAAAAGTCTATTTCTGTTACATATTTACTTTACTAACTTGAAAGAACAAATAATCCAACAAATTACATTCAGGAAGAAAATGTACAAACTAGCATAAAAACAGTAACTGACTTACTCTGATGATCTCAACAGTCCTTGGTCCCACCTCTGTGCCTATGAAAGAAGCAAAGACCGCTCATTGATGCTTTTGCACCATAGGTAACATGCTTAAGATGTGGCGTTCCCATAGAGACAGGAGCACTCTTCTAGAGCTTCAAGAAAGAAACTAAAGCAAGCAAGGCAAACCCTTCCTCAGCATCAGGCCCCAACTGAGTCTTCAGGGGCAGTGTCGCAGCATGGACAGATGTGGACATAATAATTGTTTGGTCTGACCAAAGCTGACGGGCTGCAGCAGCAATGGCCTGGAACATGGTGATTCAGAGCTGGGAACAACACATTTGTGTTTCATTGTGCATTTTTCTGCTCTACTCAAAGATAACCTTTACCCAAGAAGGACTTAAAAACCCCTGCGCCCACTCTGCTCTCCAGGACATACGTACTTCTCACCCGCTCCAGCCACCTGCAATGTTCCTAGGTTCTCTCTGTAAAAGAGAGATCTACTTTCTGATGCACTCTAAGTGTTTGCTTTTCTGTGGCTTATGGATCTGTGCCCCCACCCCCAACCTCTCCTTCTGAAATAGGCCATGCTAAGTAGCTTGGGCTGGCCTTGAACTTACATTTCTGGGGAGGATCAGAAGCTCTTTTTGTGCCAACCAGGTTTTGTAGGCCAGTGATGACAGGGGTGCAGGCAGGCCGGCAGCTGCCGTGTGCACTGTGCTGATCCCCCTGAAAAAGAGACACTGGTCACTTGTATGCAGGCACTACCACGGCCCCAGAGATACATCTTTAATCAGAGTTCACAGTGGCCGAGGTTAGCAGTCAAGAAAGAAAACTAGTCGCTGCGCTCACCCCTCACCACCCAGCCCCATCTAAACACCCCCTCCTTTGTGTTCCCCACTGCAGACGTGTGCATCGTGGTCACAGTAAGAACAGATAACTCCAGCTGCTTTTGCTGCACATGAAATCAGACATTTTCCTAGGCTGCCAGAGTGTTACAGCCTTCAGTGACTGGCCCTGTCCTTTGAGGAAGCAAACAACCTGAACCCCCTAGTAACCCCAACTACATTCCATGCCTCGCCTAGCCTAGTGTATGAAGCTCAATCAAAAGTGGCTGAGTAGACTTCTAGAGAAGGCAGCAACTATCGAGGGGAGAGAGCTGACTTATGGGTAACTTCCTTTTTATCCCAAACATTGTCTCATAATCAGAAATGGTTCAATCCAACCTGCTAGACCTGTTATTTAACTGTTTCCCCCACTTAAATAGATATTTGAGATTTATAGACAGCTACTGACTATCCAAAATCACACACATTCACAAAGGCCCTTTCTAATGTAGGTAGTATCATCTCTAACTTTTCTACCCAGTTATCAAGCCTAGGCCGAACTGCACTGCAAATTTAAGCTAAGGCTAACATCACGATGACCATTTGGTAAATTATAATGTTTCGTTTAGGAGACAGGGTCTTTCTAGGTAATATAGGCTGGCCTTGAACTTAGATCTTTCTGAGTGCTGAGTTACAGGTGTGTGGCCATGCCTGGCTTCAGCTCTTTTTTTTTTTTTTTTTTGGTGTGTGCTAAGGATCAAACTCAGGGCTTCATGAATGGCAGGCAGGTGCTACACCTACCACATCTTAATGATCATTTATTTAACTATGGAAGAAGCTTTAAAACATTTAAATATTTCTTAAATAAGAAAGATTTAAAATAAGCAGAAATGTCAATAAGAATTATAGATATACCAGATCCCATAATTGAAAATCTGCTACATTTTCATGACACACACATACATGTATAATCTAGAGAAGTGGAGACAGAGGATCCTGACCCTGGGCACAAACAAAGTCTCCTTCATAAAAACACAAATAAACTGAAAAATAAGATGTCTATAATTTCTTTTTATTTTATACACGTGTTTTGCTTGCATGTATGTATGTACACCAAATGCACCAGCCTGAAGAGGGCACTGGATCCCCTAGAACTGGAGTTAGTCATGAGCCAGGATGTGGGTGCAGGGAATTAAACCCAGGTCCTCTGAAAGAGTAACAAGTGCTCTAAACACCTGAGCCATCTCTCCAGACCCTACATTTTCTTTATCACATACCTTCTATTCATCAATTAATTCACCTTTTAAAGTTCATTTTCATATGGAGTGTAGATATCTGTATACTTTAGGATAGGCACACTTTTCTTTGGTGTGACACAGGGGTCCCATGTATCCTAAGCTGATCTTACCTTATTTATGTATTACTTTATCTAGTTGAGCATGACCTGAACTTGGGACCCTGTCTCTGCCTCCCTGGGTATTAGGATGGCAGGTGTGTGCCACCATGCCCAGTTTATATGGTGCTTGGAATAGAAATTTATGAACCAGCAGTTATACTTAACCACTGTCAAACACCAAACTGTACAAACTAACCATTAAGTAAGATGTAGAAAAACAAGATATAAAGCTGGAGATTGGCTCAGTCTGTAGCGCGTTTGCCTAGCATGCGACGCCCTGGGTTCAACTGTGAAGTTTATGAATCATGACGATACTTAGATACATTCCTCCAGGAGTCAGAAACCCAGTCTACCCACCACCACCTCAACTGTTAGGCCAGTGGGAATCAGAGGTTCCTGTCCAGTACGGCTCACTCTAGTCTCCCATGTACAGTGAGGCTTAAAGGAACCATGTGACTCGGACAGGTCTTCCACCAGAGGAGCAGCATGCCTGGGACTGCTGTCGTGTGTCTGCAGCTCCCCCTGCAGCCCCCCAAGTCTCCATTGAACCCCTGACCCTTCACTTGTGGAACAAGCAGCACCGAGTGTCTGTGTTTGCTGCTAATTATAGAAGCTGGGGATGGGAGGGAAGGTCCACATTTAACAGTGTGGATTAGGTTTGATTTTTTTTTTTTAAAAAGATTTATTTATTATGTATACAGCATGTATGACTGCAGGCCAGAAGAGGGCACCAGATCTCATTACAGGTGGTTGTGAGCCACCATGTGGTTGCTGGGAATTGAACTCAGGACCTCTGGAAGAGCAGTCAGTGCTCTCAACCTCTGAGCCATCTCTCCAGCCCCAGGTTTGATTGTTTTAGAGATTTTTTTAAAAAATTTTATTTATGTGTGCTTATGTCTACGTGAGTATAGGTGTCAGATCTCCTAGAACTGGAGTTAAAGACAGTTGTGAGCAGCAAGTAATCCTAACCCTTGAGCCATCTGGCTGGGTCTGCTTTGAAGATCCTTGAAGTCAAAGCAGCTAGTCTGTGATCTCATCTGATCAATGACATATATTTAACATTCTTTTATTACGTGTGTGTGTGTGTGTGTGTGCGCGCGCGCATGTGCGTGTGCGTGTGCGTGTGTGTGTGTGTGTGTGTGTGTGTGTACAAGCACATGCCATAATATGAGTGTGGAGGTCAGAGGACAACTTTTGGGAGTCAGTTCTCTCCTACAAGAGTTCCAGGAATTAAACTCAGGCCATCAGGTTTGGCGGCAAGTGCATTTCCCCACCAACTCACTGGCCCTCGGGGGATCTTTTTGCCGTTTTCTAATTCATGGGCAAAGCAGCGGCCGGCAGCTTCAGTGGCCGACAGCTTTACAGATGCAGTTCTGCCAACACAAAGCCAGGACACCTTAGAAGGGAGCTGGAAGGCAACCAGAAGAGGACTAACAGTCACACTTCAACCTCAGAAAGGGAGGCCGTCCATAACCCTCAAAGAGACTAGGGGCTACGTGCAAGTTTCTACAGCTGAATCATGTGCCAAGCGGGACCAAGAGAGGTAGACTGAGTGTGTCAGCCATTATAACACACACACAAAATTACTGTGAAAATAGTTCATTAAAAAGGTGGTACTGACATCAGTCTTGCAAAAAAATATATTTGCTAACTCACAAAATGTCACCCACTAATACCTCCCTGCCGTAAGAGAGACCCCCAGACTTGGCTCTCCTAGGAATACACCATTAATTGCCTTCAGCATGTGTGAGTGGCTATTCACAAGTTAACTTTATAGCAATGTTTAATTGGATGAACAGAACAATGTTGTGCTAATGAGGGTCAAATTGCCACCAGATGTTACCTTTTTTTTTCTGTTTTAAAATAAACACAGCTGTGTACGTGTGTGCACAGGTGATACAGAATAGTGGGAGAGAAAAATGGTTCTAAGAAAACACTTAGAGGCAATAAAGGAAAGAGAAATGTGGGGCTTAATGAATTTCCACATCACCTTTCATTTGTATTTCAAACCTATGAAAACGCACTGAAGCTGGTGCTGAGACTATGTGGTGCATCAGACATCATCTCTAAATAATCGCTTATGAAATGAGCAACTTCCCTGTGGGTGCGGGAGAGTGAGTGAGTGGGCTGGGAAGACATCAACAACCTGGCTGTTTTGTGAGGTCTTCCGAGAGGAGGCCCAGGAACCGGCTCGGAGTCTCCCAATCTCCAGCTGTACAAGGCCCTGGACGCACTTGGAAGACAAGAAAAGAGAGAAGTGAAACACAGTAGCATTTATGATCTAAAGCATCAGAGCCGGGCCTCCAGTCTTCTGTAGCGGAGGGTAACGAACCAGTCGTCCCAAACCCAAACAAAACAGAAAGCCAGCAGCTTTATTGCGAGCCCTTCAGATGCACTGAATGGGTTTGATAGCAACTGCTTTTCTCCCCTTCTGTCTCCCTTCTGGTGAAAGTGCTCAAAAAGAACAAAACAGTCCAGAAGCAGGAAAGAGCAGAGTGGGAAACCCAATAGGAGACAGTTCACAAACCCAGGCCTCCTTTGCAGAGTAACTGAGGTGTCTGTACCGGGAACCCTGATTACTAAAACAAACCCCATCTGTCTGCACAAGCCTCCTCAGCTGCTTTTAAGGTCCACTGGTTGTAACCAAAGGCGAAGGAGGTTCATGAGGCAGAAGCCCCTCAGCTGCCAAGTCTGAGCTGCGGACTTCCACAAGCTCACCAGAGCCCAGGGTGGGAGCAACCCACCCAAGCAGAGCTGTGTGACTCTGTTTTCATTTGTGAAATCGAGAAGCCAGTCTAGACGAGCGTTAGCATTTCCTTCTAGCATCAAAATTGGGTTTGATTAATGTAGAGGGGAGGGGCTGGACTCCATGCTCTAGGAGAGCACGTTTTTGTCCAATGAGCTAGATGACAAGTGTGACAGCTGGAACAGTCACTAGCATGAGAAACTACCTCAAAATCCCCAGGCAGTTCCCTTGGTCTGCTTAGTCAGCACAATGGCTTTCCTTTAAAGCTGTTCTTGGTTGGGAGGGGGAAGGTTGGGGGGTGGGTTGGGAGGAGGGAGGGGGGGGGTCTTTGATTGGTGTGTAAAATGAATGAAAAATTTTTCTTAATTAAAAAAAAAAAAGCTGTTCTTGGTCATCAGGTATTATATTTCCAGTGAGAACAGAGCAAAAACATCCAACCAAGGCCAGGAAGACTGGGCCAGCTCCATGAATGTTGCTCACTGCAGCCAGGCCAGAAGCTGCATAGGGACTCACTTTGAGGATGGTGGCCACTGTCTCCTGCGAGGCATGTCTCATGTCCTCTCCATTCACAGACAAGATCTGGTCTCCTTGAATCAACCTGCCATCAAGGGCTGCAGCTCCACCTTTCACAATGTCAGAGATAAACACTCCGTTTCCGCTCCTGTGAACATCACCAAGCATTGTGGGATTGGCACAGCCAGTTAGTTATTAATTACAATTGGATCTTACTTTATGGCGATTTATGCTAAGATCTAAAACCAACCCATTAAGTCCAATGCCGTCCACTAACTTTCTGAAGAGTAAGCTTCACAGTCAGAATATGCCTCTTTGTGCTTTGCATTGTACTTCCACCTTCGTCCACTGGGCTTTTATTTTTATTGGTGGTGTAAACCTGTGATCCCAGTACTCAGGAGGTGATGATTTTAGTAAAGAAAAATAGAAGTTGACTTTTTAAAGAGGCAGAGTTTGTGCCCTGGAGTACAGCTCTGTGGCTGACTGCTTTCTGGTGTAAGTGTGACCCTCGGGTGATCCCAGCACCCCATACAGAAATGAAGTGAGCAAGCTTAGAGAAGAGCCCATTGTTAGTAACTTCCTTTTATTAAAAAAAATTTTATTATTCACGTGTTTATGTAGGTAGCTATGTGCATGCCAGCACATGCATGGAAGTCAGAGGAGAGCATGTGTGTGGGGGGTTATTCTCCTTTCACATGTGGGTCCCAGGGATCTAAGGCAAGTCATCAATTTGATGGCAAGTGCCTTGCCCCACTGATCTTTCTTGCAAGCCCCTAACAGTTCTGTCTCTAATTTCCTTTTCCTCTTGTACTTCCTTGATTATGCATCCCCTCCCCCAAGTCTCCCGTAGGGCAGGCTGGCCTTGAACTTCCTCCTGCCTCCACCTACTGGTGCTGGGATCATAGGCCTGTACCACTGTGACTGTTTTATGGAGTGCTGAGAATTGAATCCAGAGCTTCATGCATGCTAGGCAAGCAGTGTACCAGCTGAGCTATATCCCCCAGCCTCTTATTTTCAGTCTTCACTTCTTTTATTTGTTGAATAAATCTGTTTCAAAATTGAAGAGGTCAAAAAGTGTGTATCTTGGAGCTAGAGAGATGGCTTAGCACTTAAGAGTATCTACTGTTCTTTCAGAGGACCAGAGTGTTCCCAGCACCCATCTGTGGTTCCATCTCTCTCTCTCTCTCTCTCTCTCTCTCTCTCTCTCTCTCTCTCTCT
>CABHPR010000060.1:0-13566 GCA_902168415.1 Peromyscus melanophrys
AGAGGTGAACAGTCCTGCTCAGCACGCTTTCGCCTTCGTGTTCAGTTTTGAACCCCAGCCCATGGAATGGCACCCAGACACGAAGTGACACATTCCATGTCACTTAACCTAATCTAGAAAATTCCTCACAGTTGTGCCCAGAGGCTTGTTCCCATGGCTCTAAATTCCATCAAAGGACAACTGAGATTAACCGTCATGACAGACAAGATACATTTCTAATTCCTGTGGCTGACCTCATTGTGAAGTATCAGACAGTCATGTCAGAGTAAATAGAAGTCTTTCTTGTGTCACCTACTAGAGAAGTGGCAGTTGGACTCTTTGTGTTCCTAAGTGGCTAATGATCCACCCTCTTCACATATATTGGTTGGTCATGAGAGATACAGAAATTTGCTAATGAAATCATCACCTGTATAGCCACACAAGACTAGTTTCTAGACCATGTACTGAACACCCCATGACTCATATGTCAAAATCTGGTTATAATTGTAGCTAGTTGCATTTTGGATCATGAGTTGAGAAGGAATTCAAGAAAAATATAAAACTTCTGTGAACAAATATGAGGACCATGCTATTCTGCCACTCAAGTTTTACTTTCTTGAAAAAGGAGCCATTGCCTATGTGGTCTGCCAATCACAACCCTAAAGCAACCATGGATGGTCTTGAGCAAAGACATTGCTTGTTATTTGCACTTGTGAAATAGAATGCTTCTGCTCTGATCTTTTAAAAATTCATTTTGTGTGTATATATGTGTCTGCTCACATGTGTGGGGAGTGTGTATACTCGAACTTGTTTATGTATGCACATGTGTGGGGAGTGTGTATACTCGAACTTGTTTATGTATGCACATGTGTGGGGAGTGTGTGTACATGAACTTGCTTATGTGTGCATGTGTGGAAGTCAGAAGTAGACTTGGGACATTTTCATCTACCACACAACCTCCAGTTTGTTTTTGGGTTTTTTTTTTGTCTTTTTGTTTGTTTGTTTGTTTGAAACAAGGTGTTTCACTTTACCTCAGCCTCACCATTGCAGCTAGACTGCCTGGCCAGTCAGTCCCTGGTAGTTGCCCATATTGCCACCCCCAGTGATGGAGTAACAGATGTGAAACTCAGCACAAAGCTTTTATGTGGGTGCTGGGGACCTGAATTCAGGTCCTCATGAATTCACAGAAAGTAGTTCACCCATTGAGTCGTCTCCCCAGCCCTTCTTCCTTCCCTTTTTATCCCTTACAAAAAAATCAAATGAAGAATGGCCAGTTTTCTTCATCGTGTAAGTATATGAGAGCCTAGAATGCACTGTTGGGCTGTACACATTGGTTGTTCTTGGCCATTCATGGCCACTCAAGGCAAGAGCAAAGGAAGCACATTGTCTAGGGTTCTCAGCAGACGTAGGGACAGTAATTGTTGAGACATGGAAGTAAGAGGGTGGGGTGTTCTTAAAGCCAGTTGGACTTTTCAATCAGACCCTCCAGGTGGCTCTGGGGAACAGAAAGAGTATGTGGATAAGGCAATCTAAACCTAAATTCTTTTTCTTCCCAAAAGAATTACATCCCCCTCATTACTTGGCCCAATCCAAAGTTCTCTTAAATGAATGTAACGGTTCCAGACCTAAAAGTTCTAACGTTCAGCCTGAACTTGGAAAACTGATAGAAACAAACCACTGCTTTTCGAAGTCAGTCCCCAAACCATGTGAGACATATATATGAACACACGATTTACATTCTCTGAAGCAGAACTTTGATGTTAATAACTCAAATTTTCCTCATGTCAGTTTCTAGGTGCTCAGTCACATCATTTCAAGGTGCCTCCTTTTGTTGCTTCAAGCCTGAACAGCGGTGAAGGCAAGTCTAAGAATGTGGAAAATGGTGATGGATTCGGCCACCAGAGAAACAAAACACTGGAGCTGGAGAAAGAGCAATTGTTGCACAGGTATACTAAGAACATGCGTTCACCCACGGAAAAAGCTGGGCATGGCTGTGCACTTACCAACAATCCAGGAGCTGTAGAGGGTGGAGACAGGAGGATTGCTAGCTCACTGAACAGCCTGGCTCCCTGCAGTTTTCAGTAAGAGACTCTGTCTTAAAGAAATAAAGCAGAGAATGATAGTCCTCATTTGGTCTCTAAGCACAAAGATGAACAATCATATGTTCATGAATCATACAACACACACACAAACACAGAAAGAGAGAGACAGAGAGAGAGAAAGAGGGAGTATATAAACTCAAAAGTCCAGAAACTTTAAAAATATTAGTTAGCAATACATCATCTGAGACTAAACATTTCTCTCAGTGAAGAGTTTCTTTAACAAAGTGATTTGTGTGTGTGTGTGTATGTGTGTGTGGCTTTTAAAATCTTCTGGGTCTTTGTTGTGATGACACAGTATTCTAATTTAAAATCATTTATTTAAGAAGTATGTCCAAGTTTTAACATAATTTTTTGTACTTTTCCATTTTGGTACACCAAAAATGTTGTGACATGGATTGTAATACTAACTTGTTATAAAAAGCATCCTCACAGACGGGGCAGGTGGCAGGAATGCAATCTGTTGGATTTGGGGGTGCAGGTCTCCCAGAATTTGCAGCCAAGCCATTCCTGAAAATTCTACAGTATAAAGGGGGAGGTTTCTGCACACTTGAAAAGTCCTGGGAATTAAGCATCACCTTTGTCTATTCCTGATTTCAAACAATGAGTCTGTCTTCTTCCTGCTTGATATTTGCCTGTTAAATTAAAAAAGCAAGAAATCAGGATTATTCATTATTGTTGTTTGAATAAATTGCCCTCAGCAGTCTTCACTCCGTGGAAGGAAGTATGTAGTATAACTTCCTTCTCTTCTCCATTTCATAATGCATCTAGACCCTTTTATTAAAAGGGGGACATGGTTCTACTCCATGGATTTATTTGGTTAACCATTGGTTGGATTTGGTTAACCATTACAACTCTACACAGTGCATTGAAGACAAGAGAGTAGCACCAAGTCGGGAACACGGTGATTACCACACATTAATTTTGGTTTCTTTGTAATAAAAAAAAAAATTATTCCTTATAGATCCACACAACCGAAAACTACACTTGCATTGGAAATTGAGAGTGGAGGCAGGTGAGCCACAGCAGCGTTTGGAGATGTCGCCAGAAGGGCTTGTGGCTGTTGTAGGGTGCTTTGGCGTGGACTCTTTTGTGTGGTAGGTTAGAGTCTGCAGCGATTCAAATTGAAAGTTCCATCATTTTGCTATTGTGCCAGTTAATATTCAGAGTCTCATTACGTGTAATTACAAGGGGCATCAAATTCAGGGAAACAGCTGGATAAACAGGATTCCGGCAGGAAAGAGAGAGAAGGGTGATCCACACCCACACTTGGCCACAGTCATTCTGGCTGCATCTCATGTGGCTTTAGACCTTGGCTTCTGGGCACCTGGCTGAGACACTGAATTCCTAACTGTCACCCTTTAATAGCTGTGTTTCTCTTCAATATCTTTCATTTGTCCCGTCTAAAGGAAAAGCGTTGTGCTTCAAAGACCTACAGAACACCAAACAAAGGAATATTTAATCACAGCACAGAGAACTGTTGATGTTTTGTTACATAACCTCC
Organism: Peromyscus melanophrys; assembly: GCA_902168415.1. Classification (NCBI taxonomy): domain Eukaryota; kingdom Metazoa; phylum Chordata; class Mammalia; order Rodentia; family Cricetidae; genus Peromyscus; species Peromyscus melanophrys. Next base: position 3,583 of record CABHPR010000060.1, read on the forward strand.
CAGGCTTTTGTGTGCATGCTTACCCTTCTAAATTTTTTCTCTTTTTTAAGCCACAATGAAACCATCCTCTTTCTACTCACAAAACAGCTTGTTTCATAACATGCTATTCTCCCACTTCCTTAGATGGTTACACTATAAAAAAACACAATGCCTCTTTCACGTAACAACACTGGAGAGTCTGCAGAGCCCTACCATCCAGAATGCTTTTCCTAAAGAAGACAATTGATGTTCCATATTTTTTAAAAACTACGGCCAAATAAATTTTTAATAAACATGGACTGAGGAGCTGGGAACATATCTCGGTTGGTAAAATGCTTACCTACCAAGAATGGTCCAATCTACTGAACACACAAAAAAGCAATAAAAATTAACAAGTAACCATGGTGGCACATGCTTAGAATCTCAGGTCTAGGGAGGTAGAGACTGGCAAATTCCACAGTGTAAACTACTTGGTCAATTCTAGGCCAATGAGAGACTCTGTCTCAAAGGAGATAGATACACCAAAGAAATGACATCCAAGGTCATCCTCTGGCCTCTGCACACAAGTGCATGCACACTCACATACGTGAACCTGAATGTGTACACATACACACACGCACACACATAATGTGGAATAAAACAGTTAATCATGTCTTCTTTACAGTAAGAATCTAGAGTCAAATAGAACAAGCCAGGCTCAAAATATGTTTAAAAACTGGTGGAGTTGGGAACAGTAGTCCAAGCAGGAGAATATGACACATAAAGACTAATGATAGTGTAAGAGGTGTGGGACCCTACAGTTAATTTTGTGTCTCTAGAACCTTCCATGGAAGGTTAGACTGCACCCTTCAGAATCCCTCTGCTGGCTTCATTTTCTTAGAGTTGTGACCAGGAGCCACAGGGCTCAGATGATCTTGCCCTGGCCTGCTCTTCTAAGCTACATTCCTACTGACCTTCCACATTCCAGTTCTAGGCCTCCCTGGTTCTGGTGATAGCAGAGGCATGCCAATCCACGTCAATGGACTCGTAAGAAAGCCAAGGTCATCCACATTGAAAACTGTATCATGAACTTCAAAGTCCACTTCTGACCCTGGATAGACTCCCTTGAACCATGATCCCTGATCTGTGAGCTTTCTCTTCAGGCTCTGGACAAAACCCTGCTAAACTTAGATAAATTGTTCAGCTGCTGCTTTCAGCTACCCTGAAGGCTTATGGGCCATCAGCAGGGCACTATTCAAAAAGCTAATGAGGTTAATGTCTGCCTGTGTGGAAGATGGGGGTATGCAAGAAGAGGCAGGCAGAAGCGAGCCCATAATAAAGGGATTGGGAGGTTGTCTCTCGTCTCCCTCCATGACATAATCCAAAACTGATTAGGAAACCCTTAACAAGTGCAGGCTGAGCTGCTGGGATTTAAACAGTTGTAACACAGCCCATGAGGAGAGGGCACAGATAGCCTCTCTCCTACCTCCCCATTGTTAAAGCATGTTCTCCTCCCCCAGGTCCTCCCAAAAGATCTGAGCACATGGCTCTTTCTATGCATACATAGCATGCCGAGGGCTCCAGAGTCACTAACGGCCCAGGAAAAACAACACCCAATGCACAATATGCTCATTGTTTTGATTGAGACATTGCTCTTTGAAATGCATTTATTTCTGCCTCTCGTAAATACTCCTCCACAGCAGGAAAAAGAAAATATCACAATAATAAATGCATTGCAAATAGAGGCCCAGACAGCTCACACTTAAATTACGGTCACGTCATCACAGTCCTATCCCATCTTTCAATTATAGTCATTAATTGAGGATGTAACCCAGAAACAATTACATCCATGAAATTCTAATGAGTCCCCTGCAGTTAATATCAAAAGCAAACAATGGGAAGAACATGCTGGTGCCGGAGTCTAATCCAATTGTGTCCATTAAAATAAAGAAAAGCTTTTTCTGTAGCATGTAAATCCGACTCTTTGCCTCTCCTCAGTTTTCAGTTCTCAGGGAGTGACAGACTCTCTGCATAGATTTGCTTATCTAACAAGCTCACCAAGCTGCCATCTCTCAATTATGTGCAAAGCAAATCTTAAAACTCACCAATGGGGAATATACTCTGCTCAGGGGACCTGTCTTTGAAAGGCTCTCCCATTTCCATATGAAAAGTCGATTCTTTGTTTACCTGAATGAAGTGGGAATATGCCTCAGATTTTCCTGCAACAAAATTCATAATAATAATAATCACATTGATGATGATTGTGGGGGAACTTAGTGGCAGCTTAATCCTAAATCTTTTTGTTTCTCTGGGAATAAGTAATAAGATAACAAAAGAAAAAGAAAAACAGAAAAAATGAACTATTTCCACCTACAAAAGAATACAAAGAAAACACAAAACTTTAGATTGTATGTGTGTGTTGTATGTAGTATGTTTCTGTCAACTTAATACAGACCAGGACATACCTGGGAAAAATTTTAATTTAGAACTTGCCTTCTTCTGATCGGCCTTTAGGCATATCTACAGGACATTTTCTTGATTGTTGAGTGGTGTAGGAGTGCCCAGCCTCCTGTGGGTGGTAACTGTTGGTTATTTGCAGAGCTCTTACCCTGCGAGGAAACGTCATGAAACACGACAAAATCACTAACAAGAGTTTTATTAAGGTAAGATAAAGAGACAGAGGTGCATAGGCCTGCGGAAAGACGTGTGAGTAAAGATGGAGCCGGGAATCATGGCGCCGGCTTATAAAGGCAGGGCCGCGCCTGCGCACACAGGCCCATGTGGCTATTCCACATATGCGCGTAGATCACATGGTTGTGCTGCAGGCTTTACTCAACCATGCAAAGCCACGGGGTCCTGGTCAAGCGAGATGTTTTGACCCGGAAATGACTAAGCAGAAGTGACTAGGTCCGCCGGGCATGCACAACCATGCCCAACCGTGGGGGCATGTTGTGAATCCATATCAGTAATATCTATAGGCAGGGGGGCCAGGGCTACATGATAAAATGCAGTTGAGAAAAACAGAGAATGAAAGCCAGGGGCAGTGATCTTCCATGGTCTCTGCCTCAGTTTCAACCTCCAGGTTCCTGCCCTTCTTGCGTTCTTGCCTTGGCTTCCCTCCATGATGGATTGTAACTTGTAAGCCATAAAAGCCCTCTCTTCCTCAAGTTGCTTTTGGTTCAGGCTTTATCAGAGCCACAGAGAAGGAAACTGTCAGCATGTGTGCTGCTGAGAGCATCCACAACTGGCCCTCAAATCAGCCGTGAGGCAGAAGAAGGGAAGCCCGGGAGGACAAAATCTGCCGGTAAAAGGAGTCTTCCTTCCAAAGAGAACTAGCCCCTCAGAAAGACAAGAGTCCCAAGCTGAGGATAGAGCACTGTGAACAGTGCTAAGAGGCAACTGAAGAAGGGGGCTTGGGGCAGAAAAAGAAATGCACAAAAATTACCCAGACAAGCTCAGAGAAATGCTATTTGTGTGTGTGTGTGTGTGTGTGTGTGTGTGTGTGTGTGTACTAATAAAAATTTACTTTCTGAAAATAACTGGATCATGGTGCAAAATACATCCCTTGGTAGCAATAGCCAATGCTAAGCAGGCATACAGAGAGGAGGCTGCCCAGGGCCCAGTTAGGTTCTGAGAAGCATGTCCATATGAAAATGATATAACCATGAGGAAGGGATCTGAACACAGGACTGATGTTCAGCCGAGGGCAAGTTCTGAATGGTCTTATTGGTTTTCTGATGTCGCTGATGGCTGCTATAGACCATCCTAACTCAGTTTGCATCTGTGGCGTGCCCATTTGAGCTGTGACTGCAAGGTGATTCTTAGCCTCTCCAGGTTCTCTCACAGAGAGGACTATATTATTCCCATTTAGATTTGAGGATCCAAAGAAAGGAAAGGGTGGAAAGAAAAAAGCAAAAGTTGCCACTAGAATAACCCAGGGACATTTCCAGCTGGAAAGTGATGTTTACTAGAATTCTCTTACTATGTGGCAGCTGAAAATGATAATCAGATAATCCAACAGGATTGGAAAAACAACAGTGAATTACTTGCCTCTCTGGAGGAAGATCCCAAGGCAGGAGAACAAGACTGAGATAACTTACACAGCAGAAGCAAGAGTGACGGGAAATGGAGAAGGTAGAGAAGAACTCAGTCAAACCTAAGGGAAAGAAATCAAATGATTTTAGTAATAAAAAATTTCACCAGGAGTGGTGGTGCATGCCTTTAATCCCAGCACTCAGGAAACAGAGGCAGGCGGATGCTTGTAAGTTCCAGGACAGCCAGGGCTATGTAGACAGACCTTATCTCAAAAAAAAAAAAAAAGATAGATAAATAGATAGATAGATAGATAGATAGATAGATAGATAGATAGATAGATAGATAGATAGAAGGTGGATGCATGGATGGATGCATGGATACATGGATGGATGGATGGATGCATGGATGCATGGATGCATGGATAGATAGATAGATGATAGACAGATAATTAAATAAATAAATAGATTTCAAGGTGCACAAAAAGGATGAATTTGTGACACAAAGACCACAGTCTAACACCTGGTGAAATAAGAAAAGGGTAAGACAATAAAAGAGAGAGGTGTGGCTGAAGAGGTGGCTCAGAGCTTCAGATTGCTGACTTCTACAGCAGAGAAACAGAGTTCAGTGCCCTGCACCCACACAGGGCAGCTCACAACTGCCTGTAGCTCCAGCTCCAAAGGATCAAATGCCCCCTTCTGGCCTCTGCGGGTACCTGCACACACATTCACATACACAGAGAGAGAAATTAAAAAATATATATATCTTTAAAAAAACAGAAAAAGATACAGATAAAAATAAAACTGAAGATGAAAAAGAGAGAAAATTTAGTACTTCTGTAGTGGATAGCTCTAGGAAATAAAAACAATAGGAAATAACAAATATGCATAAAAAGATTTAAAAATTATCTGTGCGTGCTCAGCCTTGAATAAGTCATTTACAGCATCCTTCTGAGGTTCAGGGCCATGCGGAAGAGGGTGCAAAAAGAATACATTGCAAAAATGAACTCACAGCAGCTACGGATACCCGCACCGGGTCTGCACAAGAATGGCTCTGTCAACAGTCAAGCATTGGTGGAGGAGGGGCTCAGGTGGCCATACTCCTCACTGATGAACTATTTGCTACCAATGGATTTGGAAGAGAAGAAATCATTGCCTTCAGCTGTGAATCCGCTGACGATCCCATCAGCCTCCAATGGATGGTTTCAAACCATTCATCACACAGATAGTCCCTGTTAGACTAAACGGGTCATATAGAAGCAGAGTTATGAATATGGGAAAGCAATGGGTTGGTATGAGAGGTCGAGTTTGGTAAGGAAGTGGAGAAGATAAGCGAGAACATTAGGGGTGGAAGGGAACCAAGTACATTTTATAATATGAATATATGAATTTGTCAAATAATAAAATTAATCAATTAAAAAATCTTTTAGAAGTCCTAACTAAATGAAGATGTGACTCTACATACTGAATGGGCACCAATAAAAATTGACTTCCCTCCACACCAAGGTATATCCTAATACAATTGTTGGTCTTCAAAGGGGAAAACATTTGATGAGTGGGCTGACCAGCATGTCAATATTATAATGAAAAAGCAGGTGATTGGGGTCAGAATTTTTCTAACTTTTAATCCAGAAGAAGTGGAACAAACATCCAGAAGCTGTTTAAGGAAAGCAAAGAAAGAAAAAGGAAAAAAAAAGTCAGGGATAGTTATCTTCACATAAGATCAGGTCAAAATATGGTACACACACACACACACACACACACACACACACACACACACACAATCAGTATAAGGGTTCCTAAAAAGCAACAACTAGACCTTCAGGATCTAGCTCTGTTACTCTTTGGTGTGTGTGTGTGTGTGTGTGTGTGTGTGTGTGTGTGTGTGTGTGTGTGTGTAGATGTGTAGATGTGTATATACATATATATGTATGCACTCATATATATTAAGAAATAAAAGCCAGGGTATATCAAAGACACCTGTAAACCTGTGATCATTGGCATACTCCTCACCAGAGTCAAAGGATCAGCCTACATACCCATCACCTGGTGAATGGATATGTGCCTCACACACCCAGTGGAATGGTATTCAGTCCCAGAGAACACAAGTATGTCACTTGCAGGAAAATAAACAGAACTGGAGATTGCATCTTAAGCAAAATAGACTCAAAAAGACAAATACTGTATGTTTTCTGTCAAACAAATTTAAAAGAAGGAAAGAGAAATATGAGAGAAGGAGGACTGTTTGGATGAAGACAGGGCCAGCAGGATGAGGAAGGGGGACAAAGAAGGGTTAGAATTGGTGCGAATGATGAAAGCACACTGTGTACATGTATGACGACGTCATGACAATACATGCTGATTGAGATGCATCAAACTGTCAAGGGTTGTAATTTACTGTGGAAATATCATAACAATAGTTTTTAATAAAAAAAATCTATCTCCTGAATTCTAAACAGTAGAAATGTATTTTCTGGTCAAAAAGCAATAATTATATTCATGTTGTCATTATGAGCTGGTAGCCAACACTAATACAGACTGTATGCTACTGTCTTATTAGCCAGAAAGAATCAATGTGCAATAATGTATTTTGTATAAGATAATTATATTTCCAATAAGGACAAAGGAAAAGAAGATGGTATTCTAGTAGCAAGGTTGCAGTCTTCATTACTTAAAAAATACTTTTATTCATTCTCTGAGAATGTCATACAATGTGTTTGATCACGCTCACCCTGCAACTCCTGCTGGATCTCCTGCCTTCCCTACCCATCCAACTTTGTGTCCTTTTATCATTTTTTTTAATAACCCACAAGTCCAATTTGTGCCCATATACTCTTGGGTGTGAGTCCAACCTCTGGACCATTGCGCAACTGCAATTGTGGAATAGAATAGCAAAGGAAAATGGATGCCAAAGCCAGAAGTGTAGACTCTGAGGCCAAGGCCAGCAAAGCTTCCACAGATGGTGAGGCACAGGCTATGGAGCCAAGGGAGCCAGAGCACAGAGCCCCAGACACAGAGGACAGCATCCAGACCATGAAAGACAATGGAATCTGCCCTGCTGGACTCATAACCAGTAGACCATTTAGTCCTTCCGTTCCATCCCTCTTCAGAGGTTGTTGTCTAGCATAGGAATGTCTCACCACAATAGCTGGGAGTAATTCATTTTCCACTTTCACATGTCCACAGATGAAAACCAGCTTTTCATTTAGACAGTCCCAGCCACACCTAATACCTATAATAAAGTTTGTAGACTTCGGAAATGATGATATTTAGATGTGAGAGCTGGTGTGTGTGTGTGTGTGTGTGTGTGTGTGTGAGAGAGAGAGAGAGAGAGAGAGAGAGAGAGAGAGAGAGAGAGAGAGAGAGAGAGGTGATGTATGTGCATTTGAGTGTACATATATGTGTGTACATAAGAAGCCCCGAGGCTGATGTAGGATGTCTTCCTCAATAGCTCTACAACTTATTCATCAAGCCATGCACACTGGTTTAGGTTTTGCTGTCAACTTGACACAAACTAGAATCACCTCAGAAGAGGAGACACTCCCTTAAGGAATCGCTTCCATTACATTGGCCTGTGGGTATGCCTGTGAGAAACCGGCTGGAGTGCAGGTTGGAGGACCCAGACCTCTGTGGGTGGTACCATCCCTAGGCAGCGGGGCTGGAATGTCTCAAAAAGATAGCTGATCATTAGTCAGGGAATAAGAGAGAGAGAGCACGCCAGTGAATAGCATTCCTTCAGGATTTCTGCTTCAGTTTCCACTAAAGTTCTTGCCGTGGAAACTGAAATCTGTAAGCTGAGATAAAACCTTTACAGGTTAATTTTGGTCATGGTGTTTGTCACAGTAACAGAAACCAAACTAGAACACAGGGTCTCTTGGTTGATAGGACCAGTCTAGGTTGCCAGATTGCTCTTAGAGCAGGCATTCTGCCTGCATTTATGAAGGAACTGGAAAACTAAACCCTGGTCCTCAGGCTGTCACAGCTAGTGCCCTGTCCACTAAGCCATAGCCCCAGCCTCTTCAAACTAATTTTCAAATTTACAGTAGATCCTGTAGGGGTTGGAACTTTGAAGAATGTTAGGACTAGATGAATGTATCTCGTGCCTCTAACAAACATGACTATTTGGGGTCTGGAGAATGGAACGTTATGAGTAGAATTATACACTCAAAATTACATATCCTCTTTCCTATCCACGCCTTTTCCCTTGGTGTTCTCAGCTATTCCAAGAGCTCTAAAGGGGCCATAGAGCGACAACTTCCAGATGCTAATATCCAATCCATGCTTTCACACAGGACTTCGAATATGTAGAGAGAGCTGCCACTCAATATCCTCACTTGTCTGACATGCTCCTTTATTCTTACTTGATCCCTTTAACATCCCTACACGGTCAATGGTGACTCTTCTCTTTATAAGAGCCTTCACAGCACCATCTCCATCTAATGCACCAGGAAACATGTTTAGTGTTAACTAGCTTCAAACAGCTGCTGAACTTGCATACTTCTCATTAATCTCTAGGGCGATATCCGAGTCCAAGAATACATAACTGCTACTCAGACAAACCTCCCCGAGTCTTCCCCCCTCTGTCCTCCCTACTGTGCAGTTCCAAGCTAGTAATCAAAATAATTCTGTCAAAATGGTGGCGTCCCGTTCTCCTGGGACAACTCTTTGCCTCCCTTCTCATCTCAATGGAAATGAAAGCTAAAATCATCCTGCGCATCTATGAGACCTTGCACAAAACAGCCACGCCCACCTCCGTCTCGGACTCAGCCTGCGGCCTCTTCTCTCCCGCTTGTGCAGTGTGTTTTTGAAAAGTCTATCCCTTTTTATGTCATTGGATGTGCTGGGTAGTGTTCCTGAGGGGTCTTGCCTGCCGCCCCTCACTCTACCCAGCTGAACTTTCCAGAATCCTAGCAGGATTCACTCTTCTATCTCTGTTTGATCTGGGTTCTAAGCTCATCGTATGAATGAGGGTGCTCCTATCGACTCCAGGAAAATGGAGGCACCAAAGTCTAACTCTGAACGGTTTTCCCCTTAGAACAAATGGCTTTCATAGATGTCCTCGACTGTATGTTCACTAACATTACCTTAATCATTGTTTCACACAGGCACATGTACACACACACACACACACACACACACACACACACACACACTTTTCTAAGTGCCATGGGAGGCCATGCTTTCTGGGTTAGGTCACTTCTGCCCCTGTTTACGACCCCTAGACAGATGCCTACTACAAACTTGAGGTTTAACACATGTTGAACAAATGAATTAATAAAACCAGCAGAAGAAACAAACTCAGCGTTTTATCTGGAAAACTCTATTACATCCGTGGGTGGTTTTCTATTACCTTCTCATACTCCAAACGCCCCTTTATTGCACATGTGCTGGTTAACTAGTGAATTCATACTATATTGCTCTGCAGTTACAAGTACTGATTTTTATCTTGAAACCAATCTCAGTGAACAACAAAGCACAAAAATACCCTCATTTGTTCAAGAAAGGAAATATTGTATAGTCAAAACAAATGACATTTGAGTGTTCCCTAGTCCCCAAGTGCTATTTTAAGTGCTTTATATGCATCAAAATTGTCACAAAATCTTTGGACCAGGCCTCAAGGTTTTACTTGGTAAACCATAAATTCAAATACCAGAAAGTCAACGTGCTCAATATCATCATTATACTGTCCATGTCTTTTTATGTTATAGAATTACTACTATTGTTGTTATTATTATTACCTTTGAAAAGAGAAAATTTAGGTCATAAATGTTAAAAATAATAATAACAGTTCTACTTTTGTTAAGCTAATAAGTAACCTAAGGTAAAAATCCAAGTTTTTACTCAGGAAGTATATCAACTCTCACTACATTTTTCTTAAAATAAAAAAAAAGAAAAGAAAGAAAAAGAAAGAAAGAAAGAGAGAGAGAGAGAGAGGAAGAAAGAAAGAAAGAAAGAAAGAAAGAAAGAAAGAAAGAAAGAAAGAAAGAAAGAAAGA
>CABHPR010000060.1:13576-32005 GCA_902168415.1 Peromyscus melanophrys
AGAAAGAAAGAAAGAAAGAAAGAAAGAAAGAAAGAAAGAAAGAAAGACAGACAGAAAGACAGAAAGAAAGAAAGATGAAAAGTCATAAACTGTTTCCATTCTATGTCCTTAATCTATCCACTTCTGAACCAACCCATCTGCCCAGTCAGGTACCACGCATTTACTGAGCATCTGTTATGGCAATAGGTAGAGAACTCATGGGTCAATGGAACAATTTTGCTGTTACTGTTATTTGTTTTCAAAAGTGAACATAGTCCCTGCCTGCAAAGGTTTTATAAGCTAAGAAGAGAGTATTTGGATATACTTGGAAACTTAGAGCCTACTAATCATTCCAAGCATTTGTAGGAAGCTATTTATCATGATAACTTGGTGCCCAAGAGACTTTTTTGCATTTAGAATTGTACCATGGTTTTCATTTTTTTATATAAGCAGCTACACTAATAACAGACTTTATATAATACTAATTACATTTTTGAAATGTATAAGTCAAGAATTGGCATGCACAAAGAATAAGGCACTAATTAGAAAAAAAATCATTTAATTTCTGTTTTGTTTTTTAAATGCTAACTGGAAACAACAGCAGACTCTGAGAAATCACATTTTTAAGCCCTGACTACATCTATTTTCAGAGCAATTTTACTCATGGAAAAATACATGCCATTCTTTAGTAACCTCTGAGAACGGACATTATAAATATAGCAGAATGACACTTGTGATTCCTATGAAAAGAAAAGCAAACAATGCCCCTTCAACTCTGGGTACCAGCAAGTAAACAGTTCACATAAAACCATGTGCAATTATCGGCCTTCAGATACCTTGGAATGCTTCTAAATATTTATGTTCCTGCAGGGGTCAAGAAAAGAATGGGAATACACATTGTGACCTACTGCATAATGGCATTGAGGCAGTCCTGGTTCCAATACTGTCCTAGGATTGGTGAAATGTGGAGACTCACCATCTGCCATCAATAATGCTGTCGAGAAGATTTGGAAAGCATGTGATTGGGTTTGGCAGCATGCTACTCTGTTAAAATATTGTTGGAGGTGAACCTGAGATGTCCTAGAGCATTTAAAGGAGACGCAAATGTCTCAGCACATGGGCAGCCCAAGCCTGGATGCTGAAGTGTTTTAATTAGCAGAGGCACAGAGTTCAGTCGAGTCAATAGAGAAGGAGCTCTGTGTTTGTATATGGAAGCATATATATGTTAGGTGGCTCCACAGCAGAGCACTTTCAGACAAGCTGTAAAGATGGCACTGGGGACAAGCATCTGTCAAATATATTAAGAAAAAGTTCCCCCGCACTAAAAGGAAAAATAAAGCAGAAGAGCAATTAGTGGGGGGCCCGATGAGAGACAAGGGTTAGAAGAAAGGTTCTGCTTCTCTGCACAGAGAAAGGGTTTTTCCAAAATGGTGTCACTTGGAACACCTAGGCATGTTCATATCAGGTCAGAAGAGACAAATTTGGGCCAGTGGTGGGGTCGGGAATAAAAAGCACGGACATTAGTGGGATAGAATTACAGTTAAACGTGAAACGAGAAGCTTTTCATAAGGACTTTATAGAGCATTCTGGGAATGTCTCTCATTCTTGTAGGGTCTTGAGAGTAGCCAAGCAGATTTTACTGTGGACAACAGACACACAACATCAGGATGCAGCAGATTCAGCTTCTGCAGATCCTGGATTTGTTTCCTGAACCACCATTGGGAAGATCCACCCAACACATCTACATTAGCCAACAAGTCTGCAAAGTATCCAAGTCCAAGATGTCAAACCATGCTGGCATGGATAGATATACAAAGGAGATCAAATTTAAGCTGTGCTTAACACATCTGCCTGATAGTGTAGGATAATAATCAGATTCTATTAAACACCCAAGACTTCATTTTTTGGTGAAAAAGATAAGGTTGAAAAATTATGCCATCTTAGAATTTTTTTCATTCAAAAAAGCTTTGTAAGAAATTATTTAGACTTGTAGATGCAAGATGAATAGAAAAAGCCACGAGCATTGGATAAGCACTCCCCACAAAAATAGAGAATATTTTTTTGAGTTTCTGTATATTAGTAAGATTGTGATTTTTTTCTTCCTTTTTTATGTTGTAAAATGGGCATAACAATACTGGTTTCATGGGACTATCGTGAGATGTACTGGAAGAAAGATGCCCAAAAAGAAGGAAATATTCAACAAGAGTTCAAATCAAGTTAAAACTGAATTTGAATATTCTTAAATAGCACACAATATATATGCATATACGTATATACATAGGTAATGATTACCACTTAAATGAGGCATCTTCCTCCCTCAAATGTACAAGATAGAGATTAACACTCATCAATCCGAATTGACTTAATGAAGCTTGATTGGAAGATGAGTAATGACTTAAATGGTTCCAGGCAAATGGGTCCCTTTGGCTGATAGAGCTCTATGCTCAGTTTATTATTTATACTTACAAGTCTCTTAGGTAATTTTGAATATATTTCACTGGAATGGGTGTCTATTTCCTTATTCATCGGCCACTGATAAGAATGAAGATTATTTTCTCCACTTCTTTCATGTGTCTTTGATCAAGTTGATGGTCTAAGAGGGAAAAGTACATGAGGAAATGTGGACAGAGTTTCCATCATTGATAAGATTGAATGTTTTCTTCCAGCATTCACAGATGCTCTGTGGACGTGATGCTTTATCAAGAGGAAGAAAAAAATAATTTAATTCCAAAAGCAATGTCATAATGGGATTTGTATAACACAGTGCGAGGGTTAATCTTGATTGTAGATTTCATTGGCTCAGGAATCAACAAGAGACGGGCCTATAGGTATGCCGGTGAGGGCATTGGAGGATTAGCTGAGAGGAAAGACCCTTACTTAGAGTGGACAACACTCTCTGGTGACAGAAAAGATGTAAAAAGGTCCAACAGTAAAAATCAGTGCTGCTTGCTCGCCTACCTTCACTTTTTCTGAGCAAGGACATCTGTCCTGTTGTTGGTGCTTCCTGCCACGTTTCACTGGCATCATAACCTTGCTCCTTTGTCCTTTCGCCACTGAGTAAAACACTGAAGCTCTCCTGAATCATCCAGGTCCTCAGTGTCAGATTAGGACTACTGAGACATCCAACCTCATGAACTCATCACTACCAAGGTCACAGTCTCTCCAGGGCACTGATGGCCATTGGTGGACTTACCCAGACTGATCGGGTACTCCAATATAAATCTCTTTGTAATACATATTCACCCTACTGCTTCTGTTACTCTAGAGAACCCTGACTAACACACACACACACACCACATACACACACACACACACACACACACACACACACACACACACATAACACACACACATACACACACACACATACACACACACACACACCCCTCCATTTAAACACGGTTCTGAAACTCCTTAAATAATGACAACATTTTAAGAAGTTCAAATCGATTGTCTTATCTTAAATTAAGGACTGAGACATGCACATACACTCACAAAATAGTCCACTAAGTGTTTCCCATCCACCAATCCTATGACTTAGCACTACCAAACAAAATTTATAATGAGATCTAATTCTTAAGCCACTATTTTTTTCAGAAGTAAGAAAGCCCAGAGTTTTCTCTAATTATGTATGTATTTGCATATGTTGCAGCTAAAGACAGCTCTAGCCATGCCTTGGCAGGCACGAATAGTTAGTAAACTCAAAAACAACACTTTATCTCCTTAAGTAATTACTTAATTAATGCCTTCTGTCTTGATTACAGCTTTAGTAAATGAAAATATCTTTCATTTTTTAGCACTGTATTTGAACTTTCTGTACTTCTTAGATACATGAATCCAAGTCCACAGTTGATTCAAATAATGAGCCACAGCAACCACTACAGAAGAGCCACCCTGGGAATGCACACATGAGATCATTGCACCAAGCAGCAGAAACCATCCAAAACAAATCTAACAGTTGAATTTTATAGTAATGATACATTATTTTCATCAGTTTCCAGCTTGCAAGCACTGAAGGTAATCAAGCAAAATCCATATTTTTCTCCATAGTAGATTGGCGAAGGAAGTGAGTAAACTGAGGCAATTAAGCAAACGGAGGAGGCAATGCAACAGTTCACCGGGGGCTCAGGGAACACTTGCTTCCTGTCAGCAGCTGTCGTTAACCCTTACAATGGCTGCAGTGACTTCCTCCTCGCAGCCATAATTGGTCACGTAGCAGGAAAAACCCCATTCAGAACAGGATGGTGAATGATGTGCTCAAGCATGCCTAGTTGCTCTAGGCAGGATTTGAACTTAGCTCAGGGTGACCCTGGGACTACAGGGCCACAAATACATCCTCACAAACAAACCTAACCAAATTCAAGCCCACATTTCTTTTCTGTTTAGCTTGTTTCATGCCCTTCATATTTTAGAAGATTCTGTGTAAACAGAGAATCAATGAAATATTTCAGGCAAGAAGAGACATATTGGCTGTTACATTAGTCAGGATTTATCAGAGAAATGGAATAGCATATATTTGTGATTTTAAAGGGTTTAAGTTAAGTACCCTGCTCAATAGTTTCAGAAGCCGTGAGGTCTTAAGCCTGTAAGATAAGCCTACAGTCTGCCATCTCACAGTCAGAGGTGGTCTACTAGCAGAATCCTCTCTTCCTCCAGAAAAGTCAACATGGTTTCAGACTTTAGTATCCAACTGACTGGATGAGATCCCACCTCCACTACTTTATGGAGGACAACCAGCTTTATGCAAAACCTAATGATTCCATGCTTTGCTGACACCCTTGGGAGGCCTGCCCCTTTCTGAACAGAAACAGAGGAGAAGAGGATGGGGGTGAAGGCTGGGGTAGGGGTAGGGGGTAGGGGCGGGAATGGGAGGAGAGAAGGGAGGGGAAACTGCTGTCAGGATGTAAAATAAATAAAATCTCAAAACCTAATGATTGAAATAGCAATCATATTTGAAAAAAAAATTACTTCATGTATCTATCCAGACCAGTGGTTCTCAACCTTTCTTATGTTATGAACCCTTAATACAGTTCCTCATGTTGTGGTGATCTCCTCAACCATAAAATTATTTGTGTTGCTATTTCACTGTGCTTTCCAATGGTCATTCCACCCCAAAAGGAGTTGTGACCCACAGGTTGAGAACCACTGATCTAGACTGGCATTTGATCAAATATCTGGGTACTGTGGCCCAGTCACATTAACATACAAATGAACATTAGAACCATTCATGTGTATTGATTCGCATATTTGTATGTTATGACTGAAACATATTAGCAAACTTCTTACCGGGCAAGAATATTAGTTGACTCTGAAATGACACTCATCGATTACCAAAATATTTTAAGACTGTGTTGGCTGCTGGGTTTCAAATGGTGCTGGTGATTCAAGCTTCACTCTGTTTGAGGGATGATCAGGCAAAGAAGAGATACAGACATAGACACACCGATGTGCACCTTGCTTAGGGCCAGTGAAGACACTGAGACATGGCTCTACAAGGAGAGAGAGAGAAATACTTCCTCATGCCCACGCAGAGGCTAGGGAAGAGTCCTAGAGAAGCAGCAGCGTTGGGGATCCCTCTCATTACTAGAATTACTAGAGCTGAGGAGACTCCCCTTGCAAGCCGAAGGCTAGGAAACAAAGATACAGAGACACACAGAGAGATTTCAGGATTTCTAAGAAACCAACCGAAAGGGTAGCCCAAGAAAGATGGGAATAGCTAGGATTCATGCTAGACTTGGACTTGGTAAGCAAGCTAACGAGACATTATTGAAGTTTCCAGGTGAGAATATGACATGGTCATAGACAGATTTGAAAAAGATGCTCTCGACGCCTTCGGGAGTCTACAACCTGGGCTGTATAGTGAGAAGGGTGGGGACAGAAGGAGACAAGAAATGAACAGGCAGGGTGATGAGGACAATAAAAAAAAAAGATGACATTCAGAATTGAGGATCGTCCGATATTTCTAGAGAAAGCATATGGATTTGGGTACCATGAGTTACGGTAGAAATAATAGGAATAAGAAAAGATTTGAGGACAGATTGGGAAGAAGGTGGGAGGCACTGGGTAAGGCTCTGTATCCTCAAGAGAAAAGAAAACCTCAAGTGGCTTAGATAGGTGGGCAGGAATGCCATTAACAGAAATTGAGTGCATAAGCAATGGGAAAGGACCTTTAAGGGAGAAAAGGAAGTTACTCTCAAAAGCCTGGGGTTTGAAACAGGTGAAACACATAGCAAGGGATAAAACAGGAAATGGGAAAGATGCATTTAGTGTTCTGGAAAAGGCTTAGCAATTTGACAGCGGGGAGCGTCCATCGAATGAAGACTAGGACACCATAAAAGAGCTTGGAGAGAACACTGTCAGCAGAATAAAGCACCTCCATAAGGAAAGTAGGCAGCATCAGAGGCTCTACAGGAGGCGAGAACCAGGACCGCTCATTGGATGCAACTGGAGACTATTGTTTGCCCATGGCAAAGGGCTGCCTAGCCTCCCTGATGCCAGTACCAAACTACAGATGAGGAATAGACAAAGACAAGAAACATAAACACACCACTGCCAAGGGACAAGGCAAGTTGGGAAAAACCATGGACACAGCATGATCCCAAATCAAAACACATCGAAATATGCATGTCAAGGAAAGTCTAGAACTCTACGTGGTAACAATTAAAATGGCCAACATACTTAGAGTTCTGCTCGGTAGCAGGAGTTCTTATAAGCACTTTCTGTGTGTTTGCATTATCCTGTCCAACTTTCGGAACAATTCCACGTTGGCAAGAGTTTGCATAAAAATGAAGCAAAGACAGAGCCAGGCGAGGTTGCTTGGTCCAGGTCAGACAACTGGCATATGGTGGAGGCAGGATTAGAACACACACTCCTACTCCAAAGCTGTTCAGGTCAGACCATCATTCCAGGTGCTTTTCTGCCTCTGGTGGGACTGTGGGACTGCCTCTTGCTCTCCCTTCTGATGGTTCTTAAGCATTTTGCCAAGTTGTCTATATTCATTTTCTGAGGAGAAAAGATTCGAGCTTCGTAAAGCGGCACGTACCTGTAACCCACACACTCAGACATCTGGGGCAGGGGGATCGTGATTTTGGGGCCAGCCTGGGTTACAGAGTGAGAACCTGTCTCAGAAAAACAAACAAACAAACAAATAAATAAATAAATATTACCAATAAAAAATATTAAAGGAAACAGAGCCCCCAGATGGGCATCCTTCCAAAGATTTGTGGAGAAGTGATTCCTGGAATAATTTGAGGAGAGAATAATCTAAAGAAAAGCTACTGATTTGTTTCGCTTTTTTCTTAAGGATAACATACTGACTTGAAGGCTAAAGCTGTATACACCGCTGCTGGAGAAAAAGAACTTAAAGACACATGGAAGGAAAGATATAAGATGGGTTTGCATGTTTGAGTGTGGTGTTTCTGCCGGACCAACGTGGAAGAACATTCTAGACTGTATGCGAGAATTCAGAAGGGTTTGTATGAAAGACACTGTGCCAATGAACCAGAAGGAGTCTGGGACAGCACCAAAAGAAGCGGTCTAGCCATTAGTCTAAGTGCACACATGTCTGAGTTTTTCAATATATGAACTATGTTAAGATCTCCTCACAAAATGATTGGAGGTGGAGTGAGAACATGAAGGTCCATGAGAAGACAAAAGCCTTCAGGTGGGATGAGGAAGCCACTCAAACAGCGTGGGCAGTTTAAGGCCGTGGCAGAGAGGCAGAATGTCTACTGATCTCAGTGGTTACTTTATGCCCTTGTAGACCCTTCCACTGGACTGTGAATCTCTTCAACCCAGAAATTCTGTCTTGTTCATCCACAAGGTCTCAGTGCACAGCACAATGTACAGCAAGCTAGTTCTGATGGGGACACAGCAACTGTTGACTCCACGCTCCCGGGCTCTTGCCTCCAACCGCTAAATAGAACTTAATACTCCAGTTAGGGGAGCCACAAGGTGCCCCAAGAAAATAGGCAAGATGCTTAGGAAAGATCCACATTAAACCTGAGTTGGAATAGAATGAACTCCGTCACCGTTCTCAGGACAGGAGCCTGAACAAGTATTTCTTAGGACTTTGGTAACTAAATAGGCCTGTCATCCCATTCACAAGGCTGACCAGCCTAATTTATTTCTCTAAGTATCACAAAATCCCTTTCCAGGAACTCTGATGAGCTCTGATTCCACTGCCACTAGTTTGTCTAGAAACTGTTAAAAGGCCTCGTATTTCTGATGGCGAGGCTGACATGACATGAAGTCAAAAGCTATGATTGAAAGTATTTCCTGTTTTATCTGTATGTAGTCATGCTACTGTCTCAACTAGATGGGGCAGGAATGGAGCATAAATCAGGACTGGGAAAATAGGGGGTCATTCTGGTGATTGTATTCTTTTCTTCGGCTGGCTCACAGAACTGATCAACACACTACTGCTGAGTATTTAAAGGAAGCTACATAAGGACATAGACATCCTGGCCAGGTGGCTCGGTTTACTTAGCAAGCAACTGTGAGGTCACGAGCTGCTCAGACTGTGTGGAGCACAGTTTTCTGAGCAAGGCGGGGTTCTACATGTCGACTGGCATTCATTTATTAGTATATGGAACACAAAGAGCCTTCTGCTATACTTTGGTTAACTTGGACTCATCTGAATGTGAAGCCATGACATCGAACCTAGATCGTAAGCTTTCAAGGAATTCACTGGGAAAGACATTGTAATTAAACATGCCACTCCACAACCCTTGCTCCCCGAGGGATGCTTGCCTCAAGGACCTGTGGAATCTGGGGGACAGCAGGAGCTTCCAGAATACCCCATACCTTTCTTTATCAGTCCACTTGTGTTTCAGTCTCAAAAATACTTTAAAGTTACAATCTTCATTATAAAAAGAAGAATAAATGCTTTTCATATAACACAAAGAGCCCAAAGATGTTGAGGGTATTGATTTACCCCTTTTTATCTTCACTGGGGTACAGAGGACTGAAGATCAAGGGCTCAAATTTGCGGATGTACCCAGTTCCCCACTATCTTTTTTATTTTCTTCCCAGCCTGCAATTCTGTGACAGGGTACCTCAAGGTACCATCGAGCCATCCTAAATAATCAATGCTGGGAACATTTCTGAGAGCTAGCTCCTTAAATTATGAAAATGACAAGAACATAAAACCTTCTGCACAAGTCGTTCTGTGATTTACTTAGCCAGAATCCTGAGCTAAGCAGTGGCTGGAGGAGTTCTACTGCTGAGTTACACACATCAAAATTTAATTAAGTTTCTGACCTAATGTCCCCCTGGCTTCATTGATTAGGGAAGTCACGGGTGGACCATGTCATTCTCAGGAAGACAGTGTAACTGTGAAGTCTAGGCAGTCTCTTTATATTTCCTTTTCTTCTGGATGTTCTTTTCAAGTCTCATTAGATCATTATGCATGTTACAGCAGTGTTAATCTTTTTCCAAGAAATGAACTTTTCAAAATTGCACATTTTTAGTGACTTTTAGAGTTACCATGGCAGCTTCATTATAATACGCAGAGATGAACATTATCACAGCTATGCCGTATCTATCCAGGGTTGTCAGGAAATGAGAATTCCACACAAAAGTACATTCTCGGATAGGGTTCATGAAACTTAGCAGATCAAGTGCCAAGGCTTTCAGCTCAACGGTTTGAAATGAAAAGCTTTCTATCACGCGCTGTGTATGTCTTCTCAATGACTGGCTTTCTGTCAGCAATAGCTTATTGTATTTAGAGAGACACAGTGCAGGCTGATAGTCTCCTTTTTCATCTCCGTTTGCAGGCTGCTTGTCATGTGAAAGGACACTAAGAGTCTTTTCAGACCCTAAGTGAGTAGCTTTGTCCTTTGTCTACCAGGAAGGATGCCATCTATAGTCTTGGTCCTGAGTTCTGTGCAGTTAGAAATGGCAAAGGAATTTTCACCCACTGTGTGCATGATTCCTAGGTTGTCCTCCCAGGAATGGTCATCTCTGACCTACTGAATCTGTCCACCTCTTCCATTTACCTTCTCTGGTGGATCACTCATTACCCTGGTGAATTCTTTTATTGTTGTTGGTGGTGGTGGTTTTGTTTGTTTATTTGGTTTGGTTTTTCAAGATAGGGTTTCTCTGTGTAGCCTTGGCTATCCTGGAACTTGTTCTGTAGACCAGGGTGTCCTCAAACTCTTAGAGATCCACCTGCCTCTGCAGCCCGAGTGCTGAGATTAAAAACTTGCATGCACTACTACCAACTGGCTGCTGATTGAATTCTCCAAGAGACTCCTTCCCTAAAAAGTTTCTGGGGATCCAGCATCCAGGATTCAACATTCAAGTTGCAATATACATATACACATAGTCATAGGTTCTACACAGCTTTTCTAGTCCTGAGTTTTCTCATCTCTAAAATAATGTTATGAGAATGAAACACACTTGTATGTAGAGAATAAATCATGTAACCTCTAACTCATAGAAAGAATTTTAAAAAAATAAACAAAAAATAGAGTAAAAAAAAAAAGATGAAGGTTGATAGAGATTGCTGATAAAAGATCACACAGAAAAGTCCAATTGTAAGGACTGTTGTCAGGTCCTGAAGTTTTACTTTGATGTAAATGTTGAGTTGCTGCGAAACCATCACTCAACATGTGTTACATCCTTTTGTGTTTACCGGCCTTGTGCGAAATCTGCTGGCAAGGCATCAGGGTGGTCCATCCCAGAAGTCAACTGGTAATGAAATCTGAGGTTAGGGCGGAGGGGGGGGTGTTCTGCAGAATTCTCCGGGTAAAGAGTGTAAGAGAAGATTCCTGGAAAGACCACGACTCCAGATAGAACCAAGTTGAGCTCCTGTTTGAATCAGCAGGTACTCTCAAGAGGTGAAGTTTGACTCTCATCGTCTTGGCCTCACTGTTGAGGGGTTCTCCAAACTTGGGGTAGCAATGGTTCTTCCCAAGAGCGCCTGTCATTAGAGAAGCTTCTTTTGAAGTAGATAGCAACTAATACAGAAATCCACACCTTGTCAATGTGCAGATAATAAGAGGGAATATTTGAATATAAATGAGACATCTATATCATACACACACAAATAAGCCTGGTATAATTTTTACTAGTGATATTTTGTCTAGACTTCAAGTTTACCTACAGTAGTTGTATTAATATATATACATATATGTGTGTGTATATATATATATATGTATATACACATATGGGAATTTATTGGAATGACTTACAGGCTGCAGCCCGACAATGGCTAGCTGTGAATGGAAAGCCCAAGAATCTAATAGCTGCTCAGTCCCATGAGGCTGAGCATCTCAACTGATTGTCTGTATATGCTGGAGTTCTGAAGAAGTCAGCTCCACTGCCAGTGAAGGAACGGATGTGCTGACAAGGTTAGGACAAGCAAGCAAAGAACCAACCCTTCCTTCTTCCATTGTCCTCATATAGGCTTCCAGGAGAAGGTGTGGCCCAGATTAACGATGTGTCTTCCAGCCTCAAGGTTCGGATCAAAGGCATGTTGTCTTCTTGCTTCAAGGTCTGGATCACAAGTGTGCCCTCCATTTCTGGATTATAGTTCATTCCAGATACAGTCAAGTTGACAGCCAAGAAGAGCCATCATAGTAGTATTTACCATAAAACAAACACTACATTTTAGAACCATTCTAAACATGGGTATAGACTTTATTCTCTAACAAGGCTCAAATGTAACACAGTAATGAAACTGGGTGAAGACACAAAGGAGAAAATGGCATATTTGTTTTGATAAAGACCAAAACCTGTAAGCCTTCTGCTGCCTTTAAAAGCTAGTGTTGAAGCACAGGAAGGAGACAATAAGAACTTACTGCTTTGCTCTCTCTTCGAAGTCAGTTCTCTGCCGCCTCCAAATGCTCCTCTGTCAGACATGAAATAACAAGACCTCTGTCGTTTCTAGCTGCAGATTCTGCATTCTCTTATAAATCAGCTCCAGTCCCTTAAGCAGTGCCTCCCATCTTCCTGGAAACAGCTGAAACCACCAGTCATTCTTTCTCAGGCTCTGCTTCCTTGGTAAATGGGCCAGAGAACCAGCTGCATTTCCCCTTTGTCCCACAGAAGGACATGGGGCATCACAAAGGACTGTATGAGATGCAGATGCGAGAGTCGGTGCCGAGGTCTTTATTCGTTTGTTTTGACTGAAGCATGATGAAGTTGCAATTGCTCTCATTCTTCGCCCCTGTAGTGGGCTAGTGGAGGTATCTAATGGTCATTAGGGGGTCAGGCTCTGCATGTCCACTGATCAAGGCTTCACTTCTCTATCTCTTCTTACCTCCACTTGGGGTTCCTTATCAGGATCTACTGCAACCCTGACAATGCTCAGATTAGAGGCCAACAATATGGACTCCCATGTCCTGGATGGACTCTTGTGTCCTGGATGTTTTGTCTAGAGCAGTGAGGATGATTACAAAACCACACTGATGAAATGAGCCGGAGTTGAGCCTGCTGCACTGAACCAGAAGCATTCGCCTTTGAAATGGGGTAAGCTGAGCTCAGGATTTACATGAGACAAATTAAAGATAGTATCTCAAGACCTGTAATTTCCTTTCAGAGAACATCTGTCTTCTGAAGGCAAGCTGGCAGGTCACATTGCCACCAGAAGCTGAGACCATTCACAATAAGACCAACCTCAGCAGTTAATGTCAAAGGTAGGTGTTCTTAATGTGCATGCCATGTAATTCTAGAGGATATTGGTGAAATTCATTGAGCGCGTAGCACAAGAACTATCATCAAGATTGTCAAACAGTTCTATGATTCTCCCACAAAAGATGAAGCTCAATTTCAATTTCACTAGTATCTTGCAACACTTAAAACACCTGTAACCTTTAAAATAAATATTCCATTTCAAGGGATTCTACCTGAATTCAATATATTTATGCTGAAATTTTAGCCACAAGAATATTGTTTCTGTATTGTTTGTAAAAGAATAACTCAAATATCCACCAAAAGAAAATGGTTTCAAAATATTGTAACGATTATAACATACTGCTTTTATGGAAGACTATGCAGCCTTGAAAATAATAAGGCTTAAGATACAGAATCATTGATGCTGCCCATTGACAGAAGAATGAATAAAGAAAATATGGTGTGTGTGTGTGTGTGTGTGTGTGTGTGTGTGTGTGTGTGTGTGTGTGTGTGATATTATTTAGCTAAAAGCTAAGCATTGGTAGATTACATCTGTAATCCTAGTACTTGAGAGGTTGAAGCAGGGGAATTGCTATGAGTGCAAGACCAGCCAAGGCTGCAGCATGAGACTCTGTCTCAAAAAAAAAAAAATAAGTCAGGCACTGAAAGGACAGCTCCTGAGTAAAAAACGCATGTTGCTTTTTCAGGGGACCCGAGTTCCATTCCTAGCTCCTGCACTCGGCACCTCACAACTACCTGTGAACTCCAGCTCCAGGGAGATCCAGCAGCTCTGATCTTTGGGAGCCCCTGCATTCATGTGCACATACCCACCCTCCTCTCACATCCATATACAAATAATTATGTCTAACAATATAGCCTTAAAAATTAGATAAGTAGTTTGATTAAATATGAGTCTTACTGTTATGTGTCCAGCACAGTGTTTGGGGTCATGACTACAAAGACAGAAACGCCTCCAAGCTTCAGCAGCACTTGAAGCAAAACCGAACGAAGCTATAAAGGAAATCACTTGTAGCCTAAATCTGACTGACAAGAGGGAATCTCATCATCTGAGGCTCCTAGCATATACTTCTCAGATGGATCCACACAAGCAAGACTTACCTGACGGTAGAAAGGTATGTTATTTGATTTTCTTCTATACCTAAGAGAGGAGGGGTGGTAAGTACCTTAAGAGAAGCATAAAATACCTACTTAAGAGGATTTTTGACATCCAGCACTTATCCCAGGTCAGTGTATTTCAATGACCACACAGAAACCACCTTGCTTGACACAATTAAAACCCTCCATTCCAATACAATTGGAAAGATCAAGGAGATTTCCACTGTAATGGAAATTAGGCTAATTTTAAAAATTAAGCTATTGATTTTTGAGTGACAATAAACGTATAATCATAATTGATAAATGTATGACTTTCAAACACCAATAACAGAATTTAGTAAGGTAGTCAAGATGGTAATAAATATTTAAAAAGAAGAGTTCTTGAGTCTGGAGTGGGAAACTAGAAACCACAAATATTAAACCACATATTAAATTTTAAACAAAAGGGAGTCTTTATGTCCTAGCAGAAGTATTTGAACTCTGACATATGCTGAGGGGATATTCCTTTCCTTCTTGTTCGGTGTGTATGTTATCAGCTTTCAACACATCCATGCCTTTGTTCCAATATGGGTCTAAATAGAATGCATCTTGAAGATGGATAAACAATTATCATACGTGGAAATTACTGGTACCATTCCCTGTCACTCAGCTGTCTTCGCTCTGTCAAATGCATCAAGGAAGAATTTAGCATTTGAGTGAACATATGGCAGATAGATGTCTTGACCCACAAAAGGGTTTATGAGGTGAGAATACTTCTTTTCACCATCCCCAGGACAGCAGAAACTGAAGTTATCTGGAAGGTAAACAAACGTTTAGCTCAACTCAACGGTCTCTGTTTTCAGAACCACTCTATACATTGACTTTCTGTCAGGAATTGTCAGGCTCCAGGAGCAGGCTGTCTGCCCTCATATGGACTTACTTATTTACATATATGTGTTTACTTATTCATTTATTCTGTGGTGGGGCAACTGTTACCTACCAAATACAATAAGCTTCTGAAGCAGTGGAATTTCCAAAGCCTTTATTTACAGTGTATGCCTAACACGGTGAAACCCTTCTTTAGGAATAAGAAATAAAGGCAAGAGAGTGATGCTTCCTTGCCTACTGCTCAAAGGCTCAGAAGGGGGACAAGTGACAATCCCAGGAGCTCACTTTAAACGGTAAAGTTTAGAATGTGTCAATATGGGTGTGCCGCTAGACATGGACAGTCCGGCAGCCATGAAACCCTACATGACCACTTACACCAGAGTCCATCACCTCCCATAATAACTACCCCAGGGTCAAGAAGAAGAACTGAGTCCTGCCAAGAGTCCCCACTTTCCAAAGACATCTGGAAGAGCATGGGCCAATCATTTAGATCAAGAACTCTGAACACCTAAGACCTGGGGTGTAAACTCCTGCAGCAGAGGCTTTCAGAAGGGCTGTACAAGTGGTGTAATCTCCAAAGGTCCTCTAACTGTTATCTAGATCACAAGCTCCCTTTCAACAGAACTGGGGTAGTTTGAATGTATTGGGCCCCCACAAGCTCATAGGGAGTGGCACTATTAGGAGATGTGGCCTTGTTGGAGGAAGTGTGGTCTTGTTGGAGGAGGCTGGATGATAGACACCTTTAATCTAGACTTTGAGGCTGGAAGGCACACCTTTAATCTGGGCCACACCTTCTGTTGGAAGTGTGACACTGTATGGGCCGGCTTTGAGATCTTTTTCTCAAGCTCCACTCAGTGTGACAGGCAGTCAACTTCCTGTTGCCTCTAAGTTGTAGGACACTCAGCTTTTTCTCCAGCATCATGCCTGCCGGCATGCAGCCATGCTCTCCACCATAATCGGCCGAACCTCTGAACTATAAGAGAGCCCCCTCAATTAAGTGCTTTTCTTATAAGAGTTGGTCATGTTGTTTCTTCACAGCAATAGTAAACCCTAGCTGAGACAAGAGCACACGGAAAGGAGGCCTAATTACCACTCCTGACTCCTGTTTCTCACCTCTCCACACCTGGTAAAGTCATATATCGGTCCCTGAATCTGCATTTTTTTAACACATGCTTTTATTTTTAAACCTCCACTTTGGTGCATTTTGTTTTACTGTCCTCTTTTTTTCTTTCTTCTAACTTCCAAAGACTGAGCCTGACTGATAATCCAAGCCATCACATAGCTGGTATTTTGCTTGGGAAGTTTTCCCAGCATCCATTATACACACCTGAGGTTTTGTTCTCCACTGAATCTGGTTCTGGCAAAGCTCAAACAGCCCTTGGTTATAATTATGCTTGATGATTTCATGTTCCTGTCCAATCAGAAGCTCGTAGACCTGCATTCTGCTCTTTGGCTCAGTATTTCAGTTTCAGAATCTCACCTGGATCTTGGGGCATGTAAATGACAAACAGACATTTTGTTAAACTACAACAAACATTTCTAAAGCGTGGGTTTCAAGAAATGCTTTGGAGACTTTTTAACCTTAAAATTGTCTCAGACTCTCAGTTGACCTGAGTGGGTCCCCATTAGGTTACCCTAGTAGTTTTATTTATTTTATTTTTTGACTACATTATTTCTACTTGTGTCTATCACGAAGTTCACCAGCTGAAGCCTGACTCTTCAGACTCCAGGAATCTGAACGTTCTGTTTTACTTGGTGTAATTCCCAAATGTGATCATGTCCTCCCTAAAAGTGTGGCAGATGGCCTCTCCCCATTTATATGGTGTGCTACATGAGCATTCAGCTGTCCTCAACATGCTACCCTGCCCACTGGATGCTTCACAGATTTGGGCCATTGCTGATTCTAATACTCAAGTTCAGGGATCCTTGCAAGCATCGTGGCAGTTGGGGAAATGCATTATGAAGAGATGAGGTTGAAAACTGGATTCAGCCTGACTTCATCAGTCTGGATCAAACTAGAGAGTCAGATGCCAGGCAGTTCATTGCCAGCACATTTAAACACAGTACAATTTGGGGGAAATTTTCCAAGCAACAATCATTCCCATTCCAGGTTTCCAGGCAACAATCATTCCAATTCCAGGTGCACAATAAAGCTTAAGGTGCGACTACTTAGAAACTCCTTTGCAAAGTACATGTGACCAAGAGGGTGGGTTCTATAGTTTAAAAGTCTAGAATCTAGTGTGGTCCCTGACTGAGATAGTATTGGGGTCAGCAAGCCATAAAATATATGTGACATCTCCCCTAAGGATGGGTTCTATTGGCTGGTAGCTAAGGATGAAGTCTAGGGAGGGAGAGTCTGGGATAAACATTCTGGGTGATTTGGGTGAGGTCTGTCTCTACTGATGGCAAAGGTCACCAGGTCATTAACAATATCCACTCCCAGCCTTCTGACCATAAATTCGTGTCCTACCAATCTTTATTCTTGGAAGGTTTGTTCACACCTGTCTCCTCTTACAGTCTGTCATGACACTTGAGCTTTTCTGGGCTATGTTTGACACTGACCCTCTTCATAGAAAAACTCATTCCATAAGTCGTCTTGAGAACATGTTGATCGTGAAGCTGGGGCTGCAGGCAGTACTTCGTCCCCATCTCTGTAAAGATATGTTGCTTTGGAAAGGAAGCTCTGCTTTTGTTTCCACAGAAAGCCAGAGGCTATGGATTTGTTCCAGATTAAGATACATCAGGTTTGACCAGCCAAGACCCCCTGAGAGGTCTCCGATTACACCATGGCCCAGATGATCCAACATCCAGAACAGTTTGAAGGCAACTGGCTCAGACAATACAGCCTCATGGACTACTCCATAATCCTAAAATTTTCTTTGTGTCCCCATAAGATACAGCGCCCCCCTCCAGCAGGAAGTAGTAAGAGAAGCTACGCCCAAATTCCCAAATTATATGTAATTTTACTATGTTAATGTTAAAACCTTCCTTTTTGAAAAAAAAGAAAAGGGGAAGTGCTGTGGGATGGTCTGTATGTCAAACATGTTGCTTATTGGTCAATGAATAAAACACTGATTGGCCAGTGGTCAGGCAGGAAGAAGTATAGGCGGGACAAGGAGGAGAGAATTCTGGGAAGTGGAAGGCTGAGGAGACACTGCCAGCCGCCACCATGACAAACAGCATGTGAAGATGCCGGTAAGCCACAAGCCATGTGGCAAGGTATAGATTTATAGAAATGGATTAATTTAAGATATAAGGACAGTAAGCAAGAAGCCTGCCACGGCCATACAGTTTGTAAGCAATATAAGTCTCTGTGTTTACTTGGTTGGGTCTGAGCGGCTGTGGGACTGGCAGGTGACAGAGATTTGTCCTGACTGTGGGTCAGGCAGGAAAACTCAAGCTACACTTAGAAAGACCCATCACAGAAGTTGTGAAAGAGGAAATGGCGCTGATAGAAATCCAAATGATGGGTGAGGAGAAGAGGTGTGCAGCAAACCAGAGTTCTCCAGGTATGATCCCAGAGCAGGGCCCACTTGACCTCTTGAGGCATGGCACTGTGCACAAGCTGAAGGGTTAAACACATCCGCCTTCCAAGTGGTCTCTGGTATGTTCCAGAAATGAGCCCCACATCTGTTTACCTATAGTGAGGAACATTTTCTAGGTCATTTTTATAGTGCTCAGAGAATAAATGGTATTATCTGTGGGCTAGTGTGAGCCCCAATTTCATAACTAGATGGAAAAAAAAATCAAATTTACTTAGTCAAAAAAAATAGCCAAACCATGCCAGGCGGTGGTGGTGCATGCCTTTAATCCCAGCACTTGGGAGGCAGAGCCAGGCGGATCTCTGTG
>CABHPR010000060.1:32105-60835 GCA_902168415.1 Peromyscus melanophrys
AAAAAAAAAAAAAAAAAAAAAGCCAAACTAAAATTTAGCAAAACTAAGTAGCAGTCTTTAGAAAGAAATTAATAAATTGAAAATAAATTGAATTCATTTTTCAGTGACTACCAATAAGTGAGATAAGTGTAAGTCTTTTCTTGCTATTATGAATTTACAAAAGCCACTTAGGAGTAGCAAGGACATATACATTCTTAAAGAGTTTTTTAATTATAAACTAATTAAATAATTAAAATGCTTGCTAATTTTATAATGATAAAAAACATGCAATCCATTTGTGTTTAAAAAATCAGGATGAATTATTTATAATAAGTGGAGATTGTCATTCACATGTGACATCTTTCCTCTATCCTACTGTTGAGACAAATCCTTTAAGAAAAGGACCAGCAAAGAGTCCTCAGAGTCGAGCAGAAGTACCCTGGGCATATCCTCTAGGTGACGGCACCCACCCACCCACCCACCCTTGTCCTTCCTCCCACACCACACACATGTGCACCAGCCCCGATTAGGTCATAAAAACCTCTCTTTCAATTACCTTCTGCAGCATCTCTCCAGGCTTGTCCATAAAACTACCTCCCCTGTCTTCGGAACCACTCTCTTGGCACATATAAACACAGTCAGAAAAATGCAATTTGTGCACATAAACTAAAGCCCGCTGCCGTCAGTGGTGACACACGAGTGTGTGTGTATGTGTGTGTGGGGGTTGGGGGGGAGTTGTATTCTCTCACCACAAAACGACCCTTCCATTTAGAACAAATAATAATGGAAAGTGATTTACCCTGTTTATTCCACATATTCATATTTTATTTATTATTGTAATTAGTGCCATGCATGTCAGAAGGATGGAGTGCCCTTTGCATTGTCTGTGGATAGATGTCTAAGGGTTTTTTTTCCCACTGCTTTTCAGGTATTCATTAATACATTTTATTAAGAAATATAAGGAGAAAGAGGAGGAAAACAGAATCACTGTAGTATGTATGCAAATCTTTTAAAATTATTCCATCACATGTTGCTTAAAAAAATAAGAAAAGAAAGAAAATGAGAAGTAAGAGGGAGAGTTTGGTGAGGAAAAGACACAGAACAGAATGGGTGGTTTGGGGTCTAAGAGACAGCCGACCCTCATGCATTATTATACAGTCATTACACTTGCCTCTGTGTGTCCAGTGGTCTCAGTCCTAAGGTGTACTGTAAATTGGGGCTTCTGCACCTCTGAGTCAATTAACTTTGTTTTATTAATGCATAATTCAATATTGTTATGTATAGCAGACCCCTTAAAAGGGTTTTGAAATTCCTTCTTGTGATGTGGCCTGAAATATTTCAAGGAAACACCCACTGTCAAGTGAGTGAAAATGAATAATTATGGGAGCCCTGAAACCCCACAGTTGAGCAGACAAGACAGCTGCTATTATTAAGCCCTGCAAATGGAAAGTATGGATTCTATCATTACAAGAACAAAGACAGTGCTGGAATAATTACGGAAACGCTAGCGCTCCCGTTTTTTTACTAATGCTTTCGGTTGAATGTTTAAAAGCCTCCAAAGGTTAGGATAGAGAGCTCCAGTTCTGCATCTCGTTACTCACTCCAACGAATGCATTTTTCTCCCAATTGTAGTCATAGCAGAGCTTGCAATCCCTGCGACACCATGATAAGAAAGTCTGGATTTGGACGAGAAATTAAATGATAATAAACATCGTGTGGGCTCCGTGGGGGGGGGGGAGTATTGTTTAATGTCAGTGGTGACTGAAACCACCTTCTAGATGACTGAGGCTTTGTTGGCCTCTTCTGTTTATATTAATTTCTCCTTTTCAAAGGCCATTATCTTAAATTGCATGTTATATAACTTGAGCCGCCTCCCTCCAGCCCACAGCAGCACTTGGAGAGCAACTTGATGATGCATACTGTCGGGGGAGAAAAATCACTCCTAGGCTTCGCATCCAAGGAGATTACAATCTTGAGACTGTAATGGGAATGGATTAAACTTTGTACAATTTCCTTTTGTCACGTGAATTGAATCCCGTTGTGCTATTTTCTATGCGACTTTCAATCATTGTCGCACACACAAAAAAATGATCTTTGGAAGTGTAAGCGTGCCTTAAGCCACACCAGCCTGGTTTTAAGCCAGCCAGAAGCTTACTGTCTGATTGGCTCTGGTTTCTCCTCTGTGAAAACAAAGTAAAGAGACTCCAACAAACCCACCCAACAAATGAAGAACCCGAAAAGGGACTAAAGGGACTTTCCCTTTTTTTTTTTTTTTGCCTCAGGCAGTTTCAACAAGGCCATTGGAGATTTTCACATTGATCACATGCTACAAAAGGAGTTGAAAGGAAAGGGGAAGCATGGCCAGATAAATCTAGTCCTGTGACAGCAATTGTAGCCTTTCCAGAGAGAAGATAGAGCAGTATGGAAGTCCATCATTCTGCATGCTGCTTCAAGTTTCCAGAGTCCGTTCACCGGCCTTCACTCTGTGTCTGGCTTTCCGCATGTCCGCCACTTGCAAGGTGAAGATGGAGGGAGTCATGTGAACATCAGTGGCACTCACAGACTTTGATATCGCCTTGAACTGACCAACACCAAGAGAGGAGACAAGCACGCCTATTAAGAAGGGAAGTGAGAGAACCGCTGCCCCAGAGCTGGATTTTGTTTTGATCTCTGGCATCTTTGATGTTGGTCGGAACCGGGGCTGCCTGCAACAAGGTCCTCGGGACTTCGGGTGCATGCAAATTAAACTGATTTGGTTGAAGTTTCAAAGGAAGCTATTTTCGCTACTTATTTTGATGTATGGATTTCATGTAACTGTATAACCACCAATAAATAACCAATTTCCTCAAATAATATCCATACAATTTTCCACATTAAAGTACGCATGCATCCTTTTAAAACTATATGCTTTCACTAAGTTAAGAACTGAAGTTGTTTGTATTTTATTACCTACCCTAGTGTCTTGCGCTATCCCAATTCATGTTGAATGTTAGAATATGCATTTGTTGGGATTCATGTGTCAAGATAGAAGATGTGACTAGGGATTAAGAAGCCGTGGTGATAAGATCTTGGGCTGTGAGCTGTGTTTACCACATGGGATCTGAGATCAGCGTGATCTTTTGAACTGTTTTCAGTCTGTGCTGCTTTTCATAGGCTCAGACAGCCTCCCTTAGACATAAGTTGTAGCACATGTCACTATAGAAACTACAAAAGGGTTCTGAGAAAATAAAATGGTTCTGTGCTTGCATTCTTTAGTTAACTAAGAGTTGAAAGTAGGCTCAGGTTGCACACTCCTAGAGGAAACCAGCGTGGTTGCAAACTAGTCTGAACCGGTCTCCATCCAGACCCTATTCCCTTTTGATCCAGGGCTCCCCTACTTCGCCGTGCCCGGACATAAACCCTGATGAGACTGAAGTGCCAACTGATAGTGTGAACCCAGTCATGTACCACTTAATGACAGGGACACTTCTTAGAGATGCTCAGGTTTGTCAGTGTGCAGACATCAAGAGTGAATTTAAACAGAACTGGAGGAGATGGTTCGTTCAATGCGGTCTTAGTGCAGTCAGGAGCTAGAGTAAGCTCAAGATGCCCGACGCCACCACAGGCAGAAAACAGCACTGTCCCAGAAGAGAATGAGAATACTCTAAAATAAGATAAAGCTTAAATAACATTAAATACCCAAGCTAGTAATGACTGTTACAAAACTTTCAGGTATTGTATATTGTATGCACCTGTAGGAGCTAGGCATCCACATGCCTGGCAACACAGTAAACCTGTTTACCACAACTTCACCACAAACATGTGAGTAATTCATTGCACTACGGCCTGATGGTGGCCATGCGACATGTCAGCTTTACCGCCATCTATGGAATTTAGACCATTTATGGCCGCCGTTGACTGATGGGCTACCCTGTGACCCAGGATGCTGCTAACAGAGTCTCTGTCCTACGTGAGACCCCATCTAAGTGCCTCACATGTGAATACCCTTACAGTTACAGAGGAGACGTTCCTACAGTACCACTTCAGATAAAGCCAAGGCTTGAAGATCCACTCTTTACTCATGCTGGCTCAGTTATTGATGCCCACCTCCTAATTCTTCTGCCTCTCTCCCCATCCTTGTTCGTTTTGTTGGTCTGTCTCCTTGGCTAACTGATAACAGCTGACTCTCCAAGGCCACCTAAAGCGCTAGCTTTAGACTTTGACTTTTGACTTTGAGTGAACTTTAATTTTAGTAGAAAAAGTCGGGGTATGATGCTGTTGACAGGAGAATGACACCACAGGTCTCAGTGCAGCTGCTGTATTCCTTTTACGTTCCTGGTACCAAAGTACCCTGGGTGCCATCCCAAGACGAGAAACAGAACGGCAACTTGAAATACACATAGAGTTATTGCAATAACTGTCGGTGTAGATATTAGATCAATCATCTAAACTCTACGATGGGAAATTTCTTTTATCACAATCATAAATTAGAGTCTAAACACTTTTTTAAATGGACTTATTTCAGTCATTAAAACCTGCATTGATTTTGATCCTAATTCATAACTGCTTAGACATCTGGAGCAAGTCTGTTTCGCTATGACTGGGGTCCTGAACACAGAAGACATTGTGCTTGGTGTGTGACTCCCCTGGTGTATTAGGGTTATCTAGAGCCAGAAAATCAATTCATACAAACTGTCAGTGCAAATCTATTGCCTCCATTTAAAAGGTATGGCCCTTTAGACAGCTCCATAGCATATAAAGGTACATCAAGACTTCAAAATTTCCCCCAAGAATCCTGCAAGAGAGATGAGCATTTCCCAGGAAAGATGACTTATCTTCCATTATCCCTGTTTCTGTTGAAATCATTGTCAGTTACTCAAGGATAAAGGAGCCAGTGATCAACTCTGGAAATGATTGACTCTGGTAGAAGCAGTTAATATGCAGATGCTCATCTATGCACAGTAGGACTATGTCCCAAGAACCCCCATCTCCAACCCCAGAAATTAAAAATGTCAAAAGTGTATGTAATGCGTCTATTCTATCAAAGAATATGGATAGCAGGAGAGTTTGCTAGAGAGCATTAAACATCTATATCCTGACCATGTGGTGACAGGAATCCTCTGGCTCCTGCCACTGAGTATCTATGGGATAGATATCATTAGCCTGAGAAAGGAGCAACATTGAAAGTTCAAAGGATGATTTCTCCTGAACATACATCATATTTATACTACTCTAAAATAAAAAAAAAAAATTGTAAGTTGAAGAATTGTAAGTTGAGGACAGTTTATTTTTGAAGCAATATCCATAATACTAGTAAACAGTCCTTCCTTTACATGCAGATCAAATACTGTCATTTGGAATTATGGCTTACTGGATTTTCAAATGATTAGAAATAAGAAGCAATGAAGGTCAGTGGTACTAGCTCCTTGGACTAGCTTAAGAATTTTATGGGGTACCCTTTTTTGTTTGTTTAGCCAAGTGGGTGAGGACTACACAGTAAGTGTCTGACCCAGGCTCATATTATCTCAAACAACCTTTAAATATGATTCCAGGTATGTAGGGAAAATATCATATTCTGATTCACAAATTTTATAACTAAAATTACTTAAGTCATATTATTATTAAGCTGGAATAATAGTACTGATTTTTAAAAATTATATGGATGTTAGTTTCATTGGCTATTATTATGCTTCCCAAAGTAGAGAATATATTACAAAATCTTTATTGCATAAAGTTTTTTTAAAGCTGCTGTCTTAGTTAGGGTTTCTATTGCTGTGAAGAGACACCACGACCACCATTACAGAATATTATTTTATGATGTGTTACATTTGTTTAAGCTGTGGAATATTTGCTTAATGATGCAAAGATGTATTGCATTCTTTTATGTTACATTTGTTTAACTGTGTGAAGCTGTATTACTTTGATTGCCTAAAACACCTGATGATCTAATTAAGAGCTGAATGGCCAGTAGTGAGGTAGGGGAAAGGACAGTTGGGACTGGCAGGCAGAGAGAATATATAGAAGGAGAAATCTGGGAGGAAAAGAAGAAAGAGCAAGAGAACAAGGAGAGGAGGACACTAGGGGTCAGCCACCCAGCCACACAGCCAGCCATGGAGTAAGAGTGAAAGTAAGATTACAGAAGTAAGAAAAGGAAAAAGCCCAGAGGCAAAAGGTAGATTGGATAATTTAAAGTTAAGAAAAGCTGGCTAGAAACAAGCCAAGCTAAGGCCGGGCATTCATAAGAAATAATAAGTCTCTGCGATTTATTTGGTAGCTGGGTGGTGGGTCTCCCAAAAGAGCGAAAACAACCAGCAACAGACCATGGCAACTCTTATAAAGGAAAATATTTAATTGGGGTGGTTTGCTTGCAGTTCAGAGGTTCAGTCCATTATCTTCATTGTGGGACATGGTGGCATGCAGGCAGACATAGAGATGGAGAAGTAGCTGAGAGGCCTACATCTTGTGAAGGCAACAGGAAGTGAACTAAGGTACTGGGCATGGCTTGAGCATATATGAGACCTCAAAGACTCTACAGTGACACACTTCCTCCAACAAGACCACACCTACTCCAACAAAGCCATACCTCCCAAAAGTGCCATTCCCTTTGGGGGCCATTTTCTTTCAAACCACCACACCTGCTAAAGCTGAAATCAGTAAGAAGGAAAAGAAAAGACATAATGGGATAGAACATATAAGAGTGAATGTTGAAAGCTCTCACAGTAGAGCATGTCTGAGCAAGGGCTAATATAGCAGCTCACGAAGGGTAAAAGTAGCTGATAAAATATTCTAAAGCCTGTCTTCAGTCAAACAGCTTAACTTCTTAGCTCTCTTACTGAAGCCAAGGGGTAGGTGTTGACTTCTGTGATCTCCTCAAAGGTGTCTAAGAGAACACTTGAGAAAGTTGCCCCCTGGTGCCTGCCTGTTTCAGGTTTCTGCTGTGTTGTAGAGGGCAGTGGCTTCACTTCCTCCTCGAGCCCTCTGGAGGATGGCTCACATTTCCAAACAGAACTCTCCAAAGTTAAAACAAAACCTGAGAAAGACAGTCTGGAAACCCCGGCTCTCACAGCTATGACTTGGAAGTGTTTACATTCCTTTGTATTTTAGCCCATCTGGGCTGGATGAGTGAAGTCTTGCCCAAAAAACGGTGGCCTTTGAATAAGCTTCAAATACTCAGTGGGCTAGTTGGAACAAATATTCAAGAGCATCAAAGAACCCTCTCTTTAGAGAAAGAAAAAGATGAAGGTACATGTAACTATCCTAGTGGGATTCTGTCCATCTTCTTAATAACCTAATCACTTGTGAAATTATAAAACCTAAAATGTGCTCACCTTCATACCCTTTCCTTCTCACACAAACGTTGACATCTAGCTGTACAGTATGGAATTATCTTCAAAGAATATCTGTTATTTTGAGATGATTAATGAAGAAAAATGTAAATCAAGAGAAAGCATCTTATTAATTAAAATACTAAAGGGAGCAGCATAAATTAGATTTGTTCTAGATAGTAGCTAAATCTTTATACACACAGAAACAGGCATGAGCATAGGAAATGTTCACTAACTTGTTTCTTGGAGAAAATGAGTGCTATGATTAATAAATGAGTATGTCTCTGTAATGTTTGGAAATGCTGATTAAAATTCCATTTCAGAGGTATGAGTGCATCTAAAACAGGGTTTTCCAAATATGATTTTTCTCATATAAAGACTGTAATTAATAAAGCAGATGTAAATAAATATTTATAACATAAATGTAAGCATACTTGGTTTCTTT
This sequence comes from Peromyscus melanophrys, assembly GCA_902168415.1. NCBI lineage: Eukaryota > Metazoa > Chordata > Mammalia > Rodentia > Cricetidae > Peromyscus > Peromyscus melanophrys. The sequence continues at coordinate 39,834 of CABHPR010000060.1, forward strand.
CTGGGTGTGGCTCAGGTTTCATTTATATTAATTCATTTTGGTCTTGAAGGTTCTCAGTGAGGTCGCTGTTCCGTTTACTGACTAGATCCTGTGGGTGACTTGCCTTAGCGTGTGTGAATTTGGAATGAACTGAGCATGGACATGGTGATGGATTGAGGGAATGAGCCAAATGCTCAGGCACATTGGTAAAAGTTCAGAATTACCGACTTGTGATAACGACACACAAAAACAGTAGAAAGGTTTTGTGGAATCATGGAGAACTGAAACGGGATGAGGGCCAGGCCAGTGGAGGAAGTAAGATGAAGACATTACTTGAGAGCCGCTAAGGATGGCTTCTGCATCACAGACACAGCCCTCCTCATCTCCTCCTGCTTTCCAGGGGCTGTGATCCTTCACAGCCTTCATCCTAGCTTGCTATTCCAAGCACAAAAAACATATAATATTCTCCCCATTCAGATCTTACATTTCTAGGGAGCAGAGTAAGGGGGCCTGGCAACAGTGGGCATGTGTGAGGCCTTCCTGTCCTTTGACTTAACCATTCACATGGGAGTACCTCCTCGTATCGATGTGGATCAATGGTCTCGAGACAGGTAACTTCTCAGGCAGCCGCATCCAGAACTAACTGTTCATGGAGCTTTGCAGAGGGATTTACTTATCCTCTAGATAGTGGACAGCCTCCAGCCTCATATACAGTGGTCTGTAGTGTATCATAACTTCTGAATGCATCTGGCCAAATTGTCTGGTCTTCTGGTGAGCAATTAGAAAGGACGTCCATACACAATATTGAAAGCTTTTGGACACTTGAGTTAAACTAACTCATAGGATGCAGCTCTGAAACAGTGCACAGGCTTAGAAAATGAAACCGCCAAAATGTGCTGCCTTAGACTTCAAACTGAGAGCACAAAGCATAGGGAAGAGATTGCTCCTTCTCCAAAGCTGGTTTATTAACGTAAAGTCAGAATCTCCGAAGAACACAGCTGCCTTTAGTATTCTTACGTAACTGACCATAACCGGGGAAGATCAGACTCAGAGACAAAGTACTGAACACCACACACAGGAATTCTGTCCCAGCACCTTGTTTTTTGAGCTGATGTATTGCCCTTAAAAACTGTTTTCTCTCACTCTAAGATTGCCTATAACCCCAACATTGACCCCCTTTCCCTTCCCCTATAAAGAGAAGTTTAAGTTTCAACCATCTCCCACCCCCCTTTTTTTAAATTATTTTATTTTCTGGAGCTAAGGACCGAACCCAGGGCCTTGCACTTGCTAGACAAGTGCTCTACCACTGAGCTAAAGTGAGCTAAAGCCCCAACCCCCATCTTTCCCCTTTGAGTGCCATGGTTTTTTTTTTTTTGGTTTTTTTTTTTTTTTTTTTTTTTTTTTTGTTTTTTCGAGACAAGGTTTCTCTGTGTAGCTTTGCGCCTTTCCTGGAGCTCACTTGGTAGCCCAGGCTGGCCTCGAACTCACAGAGATCCGCCTGCCTCTGCCTCCCGAGTGCGGGGATTAAAGGCATGCGCCACCACCGCCCGGCGAGTGCCATGTTTTGTATGATTCTCCTGCGCTATATTTTGTATGATTCTCCTGCATACGTTATAGTGAATGCTGGTTTTGTCCCTTTTTCTTTCAGCATGTCCGTCTACCCAACCTTCAGAGCAAAGGTTTGAACAACAGTAATAACCAAACGCAGCCCCATTTAATACAGTGAAAGGCAAGGCTGAGTCCAGACTCATGGCAGATGCTGGGTGAAACACCTCCTAGGAGGCCAAGTTACACATCAGCTGCCTGATAAAGCAGGTGCTGAGACATCCGAGGACCACCACCACCTGATGCATGCTTCTCCTCTCTGAGAGAACAGATTTTTTCCATTCTTCTCTCATACATTACATCCTGACCACAGTTTCCCCTCCCTCTTCCCTCAAATCCACTCGTCCTCCATTTCCCTTCAGAAAAGAGCAGGCCTCCCAGGGATATCAATTGAACATGCGTAACAAGTTGCAATCAGACTAGGCACAAACCGTCATATCAAGCCTGGACAAGGCAACCCAGTAAGACAAAAGGGGTCCCAAGAACAGGCAAAAGAGTCAGAGAAGACACCCCCACTCCCACTGTTAGGAGTCCCACAAAAACCCCAAACCTGAACAACTATAACATATGCAGAGGACCTAGCACAGACCCACACAGGCTCTGTGAAGCCAGATCCCTAGAGATGGGGAGCTACCTCCACGAGGTAGCCCAAGATAAATACTGAAAACTCCTGCTGTCTCTCCTGTCTACAGCTTTCCTGAGTAATCATTGTGACATCCCTGATTGAAGTATGCCACCGTGGCCCTGTTAGTGTTCCCCAAGATTCCCCAACAGAGCATTTGCAAATGTTCCGTGATATAATTTTGAACAGAGATTCTCTCGGCTTCATTATTCTGGCTTTGGCTGGCCTCATCATGAGAAAGTGATCTTTCACATTACATTTGTATGTGTTTATGTGTGTAGCAACGGCATGTAAACTGCAGTTTAATTGGTGTCAGGAATATTCCGTAAACAGAAATTTATGCAAGAAGTGGAGGAACTGAATGGGACTACAAAATACCATAACAAGCACAGTCATAGAAGGATGGTGTAAGCTGTCTGCCACAAAGACTGCTGGGATCAGAGCTATCTGCTCAGGTGTGACCTCCTGCGTCTGCTGGCGTCAGGCTCAATGAAAACACAGAATGTACCTGTGTGGCTACAGCATGGTGAGGGCTTGCTAAGAACCAACTCACTACCTCTGAGGAAACAATCGTACACAGCTTACCAAAGTAAGCACATGGGGTTGAACCTGTAGTATACTCCACAGACAGAGAAAGTAGCTCACAGGCCAGTCATAGCAAATGTGCATATTGTTGCAAATGGACAGCAGATAATGTCATACCTTAAGGAATAGAGGATGCTGTTTTCAGAGTGATGCAAGGAAGATATCCAGGATAAAACGATAGCAGTCCTCACTTTCTGATAGATACATCAAATGCAACCGGGACTGAGGCCACAGGCCGCAGTTCATTACATAAACTTCTGTTCAGTGTCAACAATTGCATTTTGCAAAGAAAAGCAGCATGTTATCTACAACAGGCAGGAAATTGGGCATTTGGTTCCCAGTCAGTGCAGACCTCTTAGCTATTACAATCCACACTGAGCAGCTCACGGTTTTTGTTAAGGAGAGTCTGAGCCCACAATTGGACTCACATTTCTACTTTCGTAACTTAAAACAATGGGTGGGCAGGGTGGGTGTCTGGAAACACAGCTTAGTGGTTAAGAGTGTTTGCTGCTCTTGCAGAGGATCTGGGTTTAGTTCCTAGCACCCACATTGGATTGCTTAGAAGAGCCAGTAATTGTAGTTCTAGAGGCTCTGATTCCCTCTTATGCATACACTCAGGCACACACACATATACATAAAATAAAAAAAATATTTCGCCAGGCGATGGTAGCACATGCTTTTGATCCCAGCACTCAAGAGGTAGAGCCAGGCGGATCTCTGTGAGTTCGAGGCCAGCCTGGTCTATAGAGCGAGACCCAGGACAGGCACCAAAACTACACAGAGAAACCCTGTCTCGAAAAAAAACAAAAAAAATATTTCAATGAAAATAAAAACAGTTTCAGGATCTAGAGCGGTGACTACCCACTGCAAAAAGCACTTACCATGCATGTGTAGGACCTGAGTTCAAATCCTCAGGACTTCTATAAGTCCTGAGTAGCATAGCAGACCACCTGTAATCCCAGCAGAGGATCCTCAAGGCAAGCCAATTCAGAGCCAAGGGAATTCAATTGATCAAAGTACTCTCTTGAAGGTATTCCTTAAGATTCAATTAGTAAATATTTACATGCCATCAGTTCAAGATGTGGGCTCCAGGTTCAAATTAGAGACTCTGCTTTAATATATAAGATGGAAAATGGCCAAGGAAAGTAACCAATGTTAACCTTTAACCTCCACAGACATATATGCACAGGGCATGCACAACAAACATCACACACACACACACACACACACACACACACACACACACACACACACACACCAGAGCAGGGGAGAGAGAGAGAGAATTTTCCGTTTAAAACTTCATTCAACCTTCCAATGAAACCTTGCATATTTTTCTCGCTCATTTTCTTTCTCTCTTTTCTTTGAAGTAAATTGGACACACTGTGAGTTTTCAGAAAGTGTTAAACGTGCATGGTTTGTGTTGCAGAGGAAGACTAAGAAGAGAGAGAGAAAGTGAGTGTCCGATTTTTCCCATCTGGCTATAGACATGAGGAAAGGATGCCCAGGATGTCGGGGATGACAGGGCTTCATCCATGATTTCTGTCTCCTCCTTGTGAGATTGGCCAAATCAATGGGTTATTTCGTGATTTGAAAGCCAAACTAAAAGTAGAAGGAAATTCCTTCTGACTTGTCGGTTACACCAGGCTTGGAGATGTGCGTCTTCCCATGGGAGGTGTGCAGCAGGTGTGAGAGCCTGCAGCGATTGCCGCTGGCTGTTGATTGCCCTCTGTGTAATTTGCAAAGCTCTCTATTCCCACAGCTTTGTGTAATATATCAACAGTAATAGATTCATAATCATTATTCAGCCAACTGGAGGTTTGGCCACTGTGACAGATGTCTTCTCAATTTTCATGATGTGGGCTCTCAATTTTTTTCCCTTTCCCTCTGGAAAATATTTAATATTAAAAAATCTATCTTTAATGCATCTGGTAGGGTGTTTGCACCAAGAGGTGACATTGGCTATCAATCTCTAACTCCTCACGAGTACTTAACTAACTATGATGAGCCAAGAACACAAGCGTTAGCTGAGCTTCCTTTATATGGCCAAGTCAACTAAACAACACACAGTTAAGATGTGGGGACACTTCCGTTCAGAATTTTGGAGAGTATGGACTTGGGCTCCACATTTAACAGCACTGCTTTATCTTAATGTCTCAGAAACTTATAACTCCTGTTTGATGGGTCTTACATTTTGGTCCTGGAAACTCTCATGGATAGACAATGGAGAATATTTCACAAAGCACAGCCTGAAGACATACAAGATTGTATCACCTTAATAATACACGCGATAGCTCTTACATTGGGCTAATACACACACTCAATACACTTATTTCGCTCTCTCATTCTGGGCTCTTCCTATGAATAAATAAGAATGGAGCACCTGTATCTCCCTGTGATTATTGTTTAACTTAAAAAGTAATCATGAACTCTTGAACTGATGACATGTAAATATTTACTAATTGAATCTTAAGGAATATCTTCAAGGGAGTACTTTGATCAATTGAATTCCTTTGGCTCTGAATGAAAATTACTGTTACTGTTTTTTAAATATTTACTGTTTGGTTTGTTTCGTCTGATTGCTCTTTGTCCTGGATTTCATTGGATCCCCTAACATTGTACTAACTACTGTTTTAAAATAATTTTGAGACAATTAAAAACATCATAGTTAATAATGAGTTCAATATCCTACAAGGAAAGAGTGAACAAGAAAGAGGTTCCCATGGGCGACAGCTCCTTCCTGCCAGGCATGGTGGCATGCACCTTCAGAATCCCTGTACTCCCCAGGCTGATGGACCACCCCTCAGGAAGGCAGGCTCACCTTGAGGTAACCGGACTTTCCCTGCCCTCCCTGTCTCAGCTTCTTCCTGCGTGCAGCCATGCAGCTTCCTGGGTTGGGCTGCCTTTCCAGATATTTCAGAAACACACAGCTCTTCCTTTATTTCTTTCCTTTTTTTCTAAGATTGCGTTCCCTGGTGTTTAGGGATTCATTACTTCTGGAAAGCTTCCTTCCTCACCATGCAGCTACCTGCTGCCGTGTGGCTGATCTCCATGCCGATTTCACTCAAATGGTGTGTCCTTGATTTTTGATTTTTTGATTTTTTTTTCTTTCTCCTCCTCCAGTTAGCTTCCAGATTTACAGCTTGCCTACCCTAGAGTTGTTCTTATAAACTCTAATAAAATTGTCCTCAAGCTCCCATTTCAGTCCATTCTTAAATTCTTTCATTAATTAAACTAAGAACCCCAAAAAGGGACCCTGTTTTCCCTGGTAACATGTTGCAACTCCATCGGGACTTCCCTAAATTTCCAGGAATAATTTGGCAGCACTGAAGGAAAAGGAAGCACTCCAGTTACTACACTGCTTCTTCCCCAGGGGACTCCAACCCAGGGGAGGGCTGTCATCTGTCTAGACCAGTGGTTCTCAAGCTTCCTAATTCTGCGACCCTCTAATACAGTTCCTTGTGTTATGGTGACCCCCAATCATAAAATTATTTTCATTGCTACTTCATAACTGTAATTCTGCTGCTGTTATGAATTGTAATGTGTTTTCCGGTGGTCTTAGGCGACCACTGTGAAAGATTCATTCGACCACCTAAAGAGCTGACCCACAGGTTGAGAACCACTGGTCTAGATTCTGAAATCATTAGGTTCTGGGTTTTCAGATGCAGCTATGATGGAATCAATGATTAGACAGTAGTTGGGTTGATTGCATTATCAAAAGAAAAAAATGGATCTTGCCTTTTGCTCAACATGGACACACGTGTCATTTCTCAAGTCACAAAGAATTAATGATTAGTTGAGTGTTTGGGGTCCTGATTCCAGAATCTTTTTCTCTTTCCTTTTCAAGAGTCAGATTACACCCACTGCGATGTTTTGTGAGCAAATCATTATCCTGTATCAGTCAGATTTTTTTTCCATTGTTGTGACAAATACATGGGGAAGCAGCCTAAAGGAATGGTTGGTTATATCTCACGGCATCAGAGGTTTCTGTCTGTGATCAAGCAGTCCAGCTCCAGTGCTTGGATTTAAGGTGAGAGAGAGCAGCATGGAGGCAGAAGGGTGTGGCTGAGTAGCCTGTTCAGGGTAGCCAAAGAGAAAGAACAAGGAAGGGACGGGGACAGTGGCTCTGATAGCCCATTTCCTCCAACCAAGTCCCATAGCCAGCTTTCTACCTTCCCCTTTGAGAATCCAGAACAATCAAAAGACTCCACCAATGAAAACTGAGCCAATCATATCCAGAAGCCATCAGCTGACAACCACACCCCAGTGCCTGAGTCTGTGAAGGAGATTCACATTCCAACCATAATACATCCTGAATTAGTGTTGGATCCCCTTATTATTCAAAAAAGGACCAGATACATCCTAACAGGTCTCTTTGCTTATCCTGTGTACCTCTGCATGAAACTATTAATACTGACTTTTTAAATGACTTCTACCATCCTAGCAATAAAAACACAATGGAGGGTGATGAGAGACTCTGGCTCGGCCACAATTTGGTAAAGAAGTGGGAGAATTTAGCTGTGTATAGTAGTGCATATGAGTAATCCCAGCACTTGGGAGGCTGAAGCAGGAAGATGGTGAGTTCAAATCCAAGTTGGGCTACATTGTGAAAGCCTGTCTCTGAAAGAGGAAAATAAAATAGAAGTGCAGATTAACTTTACTACTCCATGACTCCCTGACCCCTATTCAAGAAGAGTTTCATATTATTTCTCCTGCAGCCAAGACTTGTTGCAGCATCCTTGCTCCATGAGGAAACTTCCAGGTAATTTCCAAGTCTAGACTATAAGGAAAAGTAGTAAAGAGCAGAGAAGGAAAAGGAAGAGGGTTAAGGAAAACAAAACAAAATAAAAACAAAAATAATAAACTGTAAACTGAGCTCGCCTATCCAAAACCACAAAGAACTACTTTGTACATTCTAAGGTAATTCCTATGTTCCATATGAGTCATGTGTACAGTTTAACATCCCTTTCCTCTCAATTGTCTGCAATGACTTTTCTTTAGAAAGAGGAGAGAAGCCCCTTCCGACAGAAACCCCTTCTGATTGAATAATTCAGCATAATGCCTCAGAAAGTGAAATCTAATCTCATATGACCTCCAAGGTCCTTTTCATTTCTCTTCCTCAAGATGCTCGGACTATGAAATGCTAAACATGTAGCCCAAATCTGCCATGACCAAGTCGATTTCAGATTTCCATTGTTGCCAAGAGAGAGGACTAGATGGATAGAGGCTTGGGAGTGTGGTTTGTCACGTATCTGGTTGTATTTCTGGGTTTAATCCGTCGGTGTGAGTGACAGCTTGACATAATCACTGGCTTCCAATAAGTAATTCCATTCACTATCAGTTTTTAATTTTATTTCCTCGTCCCTTTATTGATGGGGTAAAATGCTGTTTAATCTGCAGAGCCCAGGCAAGCCCTGCGTTGTCAGTATTAATTTCACACTGCTGTATCTCCATGTTCAGCCTCATACAGTAATTAAAAAAATCATTATAAAGCTGAAATTAAGCTTGAAATATAATTCTTGGCTTTAGTTTGTGTGAAGCTAATAATGGTTGACTTCGTAGCAATTTTATTATTTTCTTCACATAGCCGAGTCTTCCTTTTGCTAGGAAAATATTCACTTGCATGCTTTTCTTCAATTCCTCCTTGTCTGTGTCTTTGATTTTAGGATGTTCGGCTTCACACAGAAACTTACCTTATAGGTAGATGGGAGTTATCCTTTTTAACTTTACCAAGACCTTTGCTATGAGCAGTGGTTTTCAACATGTGGTCCCTGGAGGAAGGGCAGCAAAAGCCTCATGGAGTGAGCTGCAAATTCCATGAAATCAGCATCAATGGCGATCGGGTCCCAACTGTGTTAACTGAGCCTTCTAAGGGACTCTGCTCTATGCTGAAGTTTGAGGTTTAAAACATTTTACACACTGTGCTGGATTTAGCCCTTGTGAGAGCTGGAAGAATAGCATCCATAGTCTCATTTTATACAGAAAAAAATAAGGGACCACTAATATTCTTAAAACTGGTACACTGTAGAGTCAAAACAGTAACCCTGTCACCTTCTTTCTATCGTATTAATGGATTTCCATAATGTATCATAAGACACATTACATGGACACTCACTGCATAAGTTACATAAATGCAGATATTTCTTTTATTGACATGAAGTTATGTAGGAGCCAAAGCCATATCCACTCACTCTATACTGCACCCTTCACATGCGCTCTCGCTCTCTCTCTCTCTCTCTCTCTCTCTCTCTCTCTCTCTCTCTCTCCATGTCTCTATCCTGTGTCCTCCACAATCATACACCCTATGACTTATTCCTAGAGTAAGTAGGCTGTCAGCCACCTCTGGGGGAATTTTACAAACTATAATATACAGACCTCCTCTTAGACTCCATGTAGACTGGTAGAACATGCTGCATGTCAAGCTAAAGACTTGGAGGTGCACCTTTAAATCAATGGTTCTGCTTTTCCAGGCTATTCGTTCTTGGTTGTGAGGGAGGACTGCAATTCTCACAATCTAAAATGTGACAGTGCACAGAGACTTCAGACAGGGAACTAACATCTTATTCAAATATGTATTTATGCCTCTCCAAACGTCTAGTAGTTAATAAAGTCCACATGTCGCTAAGAGCACACTCAATTCAGAATTGGTTTATCACCTTAGAAATTTCTCAAGCAATAAATAAATTCTGGAAGCTTAACCACTAGCACCTAAGCATCCGCATAATTCTTTTGATATGAAAAGGACAACTGAGACTCAGAGACACATCATTTCTGACATTTTTCTTGCTTCTTGGTTCTCTAGAATCTACGGTCCACAATCCTCATTCAAAGGGAGAGCCAAATTTGCCTTAATTATTAATATAAATAAGGTGATAGGCAGTCAGCTTTCTTTCATTACGACGGATGCCTGCGAAAATCAACTTATCAAGAGAAAACGTTTACTTTGGCTCTGGTTTTGGACTTCAAAGTTCTATTGGTCCTATTACTACCAGGCCTGTGGTGGAAAAGCATATTGTTGGGGGAGCCTTTGGCAGAAGAACCCACTCATGTCTCTGAGAAGTAGCACAATGATTCTTTGGGGAGGCGATGCAAATATTTCTAAAGTGAATAGTGTAGAGCTTGCACTAGCCAGCATTGACTGGTGCACTTTAAAGTAGTAACTTTTATAGTATTTGAACTATATCACAATGAAACTATTATAAGCAATGGATGATAGATGATAGACAGATGATAGATAGATAGATAGATAGATAGATAGATAGATAGATAGATAGATGAATAGATAGAAAAAGAAAGAAAAAATGGAAAATCACTTACCTCACAGCCAGAAAATAAAAATTAAAAAGTATGTGAGGTTCCCTAAAGACCCCACCTAGACCCACCTAGGCCCCACCTAGACCCACCTAGGCCCCACCTAGACCTGTGGTGATATTTTGTTTATTATATAACAAATAAAGCTTGCCTGAAGAGCAGAGTGCAGAGCTAAGCCCCTAGTTAGCCACAGAGGCCAAGGCCAGGCAGTGGTGGCACACACCTTTAATCCCAGCTCTCAAGAGGCAGAGGCAGATGGATCTACACAAGGCCAGCCTGGGCTACACAAGAGTGATCCAGTCTAAAAGGGAAATAGAGCCAGGCAGTGGTGGCACATCCCTTTGATCCCAGCACTTGGGATCTCACACCTTCAATCCTAGCCCCAGGGAGGTGGAGACAGGAAGTGATATGGCTGAGCAGAACTAGAAATATAAGGCAGGAGGAGACAGAAGCTCACTTCCTTTTCATCTGAGAAGTTGGTGAAGTGAGAGGAGGCTGTGGCTTGTTCCGTTATCTCTCTGATCTTTCAGCTTTTACCCCGATATCTGTCTCTGGGTTTTTATTAAGAACAATTAGAATTTGTGCTACATAGACCCAACTAAACACCATCTAGGCCCCACCTAGACCCACCTAAGCCCCACATAGACCCACCTAAACCCTACCTTGGCCCCACCTAGACCCACCTAAACCCCACCTAGACCCCACCTAGGCCCCACATAGACCCTACCCAGACCCCACCTAAACCCACTAGACCCTACCTAGTCCCATCTAGACCTATCTAACGCCACCTAGACCCACCCAGACCCCCACCTAGACCCTACCTATACCCCATAAAGACCTATCTAGACCCACCTAAACCAACCTAGACCCACCTAGACCCATTTAGACACTACTTACACTCACCTAGACACATCTAGACCCACTTAGACACATCTAGACCCACCTAGACACATCTAGACCCACCTAGATTCACCTAAACCCCACCTAGACCCCACCTAGACTCCACCTAGACCCTACCTACACCCCACCTACACCCCACCTAGAACCACCTAGAACCACCTAGAACCACCGAAACCCACCTGGACTCTACTTAGGCCCCACCTAGACCTCAATTCATAAAGATTCCAACACCTCCAATATTGTCACTCTAAACTCTTGTGGACATTTAAGACCCTAAGTATAGCAGTGACCAAATAATTTATATCTAAACTTCTGCAACTTTATCATGAAATGAATATCAATTATACTCTGATAGCTGGCACAACCCAGGGCCATCCCTTGCAAAATAAGTTTTCTTACCCAACACTCGTGTAGTTTGGTTCACAAATAACCACATAACCCCAGTTATGTTATTCTTTGGTTCAAAGCTGTCCTCATCTCCAGACCTAATAAAATTTAGATTCTTTATTCTGACATTCATAAGGATCTTACAAGGTTTCTAGATTTTTTTTTATTTATCAGTAAAATTAATGCAATCAAGACCAGCTACATGATTTTCCAGGCTCCATGTAAAATAATAATAATAATAATAATAATAATAATAATAATAATAATAATGTCTTTTTTTCCCAAAATTATTTTGCATGTCAAGATGATAGAGAAGAGCACCAAACCAAGGGCAGGACATTTGGGGTGCAGGACTCTGGAGTCCATAGAAACAGGTCTGCTGCCCCTCACATCAAATCTTTCAGTGACACCTCATCACAACTGGGCTCTTCATATTGTCTCCACTCTGCTCCAACTGCCTTTTCCATATTCTTCTTATTTATTTATTTATTTATTTATTTATTTATTTATTTATTTATTTATTTATGTGTATAGGAACTGGGTGTGCACATCTATGCCATGGAGCAGAGATGGGGGTGGGGGAGCTTGTCAAAGCCGGATCTCTATCTTGTGAGTCTGAGGACATGGAACTTCTGCCTTTGGGATTGGGGGCAGGTTTCTGTACCCACACAGCCATCTCTTAGGATCCTTTTCTCTGATTTCTTTTTTGGTTTTCTTAATTTAACTTGTGCTTTGAAGTGCCATTTTCTAGAAATCATTTCTTCTCCATGAAGTCCATTTTGCCTTTGCCGGCTTATAACAGCTTTTCCCTGAGATTACCACCCCCACAACCAAATCCTATTTTGTTTGCATCCTCCTCTTCAGTTATGTTATGATTTGTCTTTTATTTAATCATCTTAACCATCTAATTTCAAGTTCAATTCAGTTATTTAGACACAGTAAGAATTTCAAAGAAGTTTGCTGGAACACATTAACATTTTCTTCACATCCATTTCCTTTGCCAGTGTGTGGACTATTAATCTCAGTTTTACAATGTGTATTGACTATTGCCTAATTGCATTCGCTTATCCTCATTTGGGGAAATTCTTCCATTGATATTTCACTAAACACCTAAGCTAAGGAAAATTGTCATTGTTCTTGTCCTTTGTGGAAAAGGGAAATGCTAGTCACTAAAAGCACAAAATGCTAAGTAATAAGAACATTCACAGAGTTTAACTAACCTACTACGTGCAACGCCCATGTGCCTTATGAACGAAAAGACAAGAACTCATAAGGCAATCCTTTCTGCCACAGATCACAAGCCAGTGACTGGGTTCAGAACATCGTCTATCCTCATCTCCTGTATCTCCCACATCTACTCCTGCTTTCTCAAGAGTGCCTTTTTAAATGAAGGTGGTAACAATCGGAGCCCATGGGCTGAGGCTTATTACTAGTGTGAGTTCCTGTATAATGAGCTACAGCCTAACTTGGGAGTATACGTTCCTCAAAAAGAGGGAGTTTTAACCAATCATCTCATCACACCTTGCCCAAATAAGGCAAATAACTAGCTGAAACCAATCAGATGACTTCTTTACTCTGCTTCTCCCTTTATAAGAGTTAACTTGGCTGCTCACACTGTTGGCTAGAGCTCTCTAAACTTCTGAGTGCTGCTCAAATCATATATTGGGTTTTGTTCAAATAAACTCTGCTAAATTTAATTTGTGTGAAATTAACAAAGCCATTGATTCGGCTTTTTTTTTTTTCCGAGATATCTTTCAGGCCGCATGTTTCTCCTACATGTAAGTTGAGGAGCTGGTCCTTGGTGAGACTTCCCTGGAAGATAGATGACATGGCGGGTTAAGGTACCCTCTATCGTACCGTGTGTCCCTGGATCCCTGGTCCTTCTGAATGGAACTGGAGAAGAAACTTCATGCTAATGCCTATAACGCTCTCAATGTTTGCTAAAGATTAATGAATAAGGATATTATAAAACTGCTGAATTCCATGGTTTGTTAATGAAAAATGCCTATCTATTAGCAACTCTAGGTGGAAGTGAACACTCAGATACCACAGATCCTGTCCTCCACATATAACAAGCCACCTTAGGTAAGGGCAGTGTCTCCAGAACTCTCCAATCCCAGCTATTGTATATCCTATCTCTCCCTACCTTGGTGATGTTAAGCAGCTTGTCTATAAACAACTCATGCTCCTCATTTAACTAGTAACTCTGCAGCCTTGAGTTGCTCCGGGAAGCAAGGCACTATTGTTTGCTTTTGACAACCGGGAAACTGTAGCAAGCACAAGACAAAGACTTGCAGAAAAAAAAAAAAAAATCGTGGTTACAAGAGGCTCACTTTAGGCCAAACACTCCGGATGAAAGTGGGGGTCTAAGATACCTGGAAAATGGAAACGGGTCAGAGCAATCGGAGAAAGGATCATGCCTAACTGATTAATTGGAAACCTGCCTCTAAAAGGAATAGGCTCCCATGACTGCCCTTGGAATGAATGGAGCTTTTACCTCTTAAGGACTTGCGCCCCCCCCCCTTTTTCCTCTTTGGGTCCCAGGTTATCATGAGTTGTATCACTTCACTCCTAAAGCATAGCCCAGGCAGCAGACAAATCAATGAGAGATGGAGAGACGATTTTCTTCCTAACACTAATCCACTCTTAGAGTGCAGCTCCGTAGTTTAGTTTCTCTAAGCTTTTCTCAATTCCCAAAACAGGGAATACAAATGTTATAGTCAGAAAGAGGATAGATTTTTTTTTCCATCCATTTCAAATGCTGATCAACCTGATGCTGATCTTGAGATCTGTACTTCTCTGGGTCTCGGGTTTCTCCTCTCACCATCCTCAATCAATCAGATTCTTCTTTGATTAACAAATAATATTCCCTTTCCCACTGCATCCCTGCTTGTAAAACCAATTGCTAAACAGTCTTATTAATAATAATAATAATAATAATAATAATAATAATAATAATAATAAAAACAAAAAAACCTGGAGCCAGATAGTGGGGTAAAAACCGAGAGAGCAGAAAAGCTGAAAGAAGCCAACCATATTCTTACCACTTGGAAGTCCTCAGCCAAAGAGAGCTACTTCCTGTCTACCCACGCCTATATGCCTTTCTGTTCTGCATCTCACTTCCTCTCTCCATCCAGTTCTGTCACTTATTGTCTGTCTGTACAGACTTCCAGAACTCTATGGTTAGTGCTGGGATTAAAGGAGTGTGTCACCATGCCTGGCTCTGTCCCCCAGTGTGGCCTTGAACTCACAGAGATCCAGACAGATCTCTGTCTCCCAAGTGATAGGATTAAAGGCGTGTGCTACCATTGCATGACTTCTATGTTTACTATAGTGGCTGGTTTTTCCCTCTGATCCTCACATAAGCTTTATTAGGGTGCACAATATACTGGGGAACACAATGAATCACCACACCTGCTGTGACAAGATTCACTATTCTTATACATTCCTATAGGGGGCTTTACATAAACACGATGGACTTTTTAGTGTCAACACAAACTGGTTTTCAGTAATGGGTGATGCACATCCTGCAGGCCAGCTGTATCTTCACAAAGAATGCTCCATCCATGATCATTGCAACAAATAACATTACATCGCTTTCCCCCTATGGAAAACAGTGAAATTTCTTTCAAAGAGCAAAATAATCCTTTTTCCCAATAGGACATGCAAATAACCAGTCGCTATATGCAAATTAGCTCGAGATCAGAAAAATACATGTGAAAAAACACAGTAATATAACACCTTATCTTCTCTGGCATGATAGGGTGACAGCCATCTTTAAAAGGCCACAAAAAGTGTTGGCAAAGGTATAAAAGAATTTTCACAGTGGGAGTGTGATGTTGTACAGCTGCTATGCAAAACAGTGTGGGCCATCCTCTGATGCTGCAAACAGAATGAACATGTGATCCAGAAATTTCCACTTTTGGGTATTACCCATCTGAACTGAAAACAAGATCGTCAACAGATACTTGTATAGCCCTGTCCGTCCGTCCATCAGAAAGTATTCAGAAAGACCAACAGGCAGAAGAAACCTGAGTATCGACAAGCAGATAAACCAAATATGGTGTGCACACACACGTGTGTGTACTGTACACACACATACACACATATGCACATGTATTGCTTCATCTGTAAAAAAGAAACTTTTTGCAGTATTTAGGATGGCTGAAGCTTCAGAGCATCATACTAAGTGAAACACGCCAGTTACAAAAAGAACAAGTATGTCATGAGTGTACTTCCATGATGTCCTAAAAAGTACTGGGCTGTATTTAGTCGATATCTCTGCCTTCACAATAGTTGAGACTATCACTAAACTAACAACTTTAAAGAGACCAATTTGACTTCTGTCTTTGGGGAAAGAAAAACACTAGTATTTATTCCCAGCCTCCAAGATTTTTCATCTTGCCGGGCGGTGGTGGCTCACGCCTTTAATCCCAGCACTCGGGAGGCAGAGCCAGGTGGATCTCTGTGAGTTCAAGGCCAGCCTGGTCTACAGAGTGAGTTCCAGGAAAGGCACAAAGCTACACAGAGAAACCCTGTTTCGAAAAATCAAAAAAAAAAAAAAAGATTTTTCATCTTTTTTAAGTCCTAGGGTATTAAAATAGCAGGGCACCAAAAACACCTTCATTCCTTCAAAAATAAAAGTTTTTAAGTACTCACCACAAAATTTAAAAGCAATTCACAATAGCAATAAATTATCAATATGATTTTACTGTGTGAACATTAAATCTAACTGAATAGCACGTCCTAAAGCAGAAGGTCCCTTCCATTTCAGATGTTTTCCTTTGAGCAAGTTATGCAGACTTCCGGTGCCTTCATGTACTCAGACATCAAGTGACAATGTTAACAGCAGTTCGCTCCCGGCATCCTCATGAGTGAATGAGGCATTGTATCTAAGCACCCTGCTCACTCACTATAATTTATACTCACATGAGGTAAGAATACAGACTACAGATAATTGTGGGGGTGTGTGTTATGTGACTGATTTATTGTGTATAGGTTATTCCTGTAATAACTTAATACATTCTTCATGGTTCGTTCAGATTTTTTTAAATTCAGAATTTTGTCAGAGTTGCTCACATTTTGCTGATCCTACCATTCACATGGGAAGTGGGAAGGACTTTTTGAAGAGAAATTACATATTTTCCCATCCTAACCTCATCCTAACTTCAAAAGAATAGGCTGTCTATGGTAGGTCCTCTGTAAACACATTTGAGTAAATGTATTGAGTAAATAACATCAATTTTTACTGTGCTGAAGGTATTTCAGCAAAAGAGAACAGAATGCTTACATTTCTCTTCAAGAATTTCAAGTTCAGACTACCTTAACTGGAACAGCTATGTAGCATTTGCTCCAGGGAGCAGGTGGTGGGAAAATTTCCATTCACAGAACAGAAACAATCCAAAGCATTAGAAGGGATAGACAGTCCATTTATTATGATTTCTTACTTCAGAAGAGAGAAGATAGAAACCTAAGCTGAACTACAGGGTAGACTCCTAGAGAATTGGAGCCATGGTCTTCTGTATTGTCCTTCACTGAGTCAACATCTCTGCCTTCCCTGGAGCTGAGACTATCACTAATCTAACAACTGTAAGTGGGCTGAGCAATGCTTCCATCTTTGGGAAAAGAAAAACATTAGCACTCACTTCCAACACCCTCAAGGTCTTTCCTGTCTCCTCTCTCTCCTGTCTTAGCACACACACACACTACACAAGTAACCAAGGAAAGCATACAAAGTTCATCTGGCCACCAGGGGGCTTCCCTGAGACTAGAAAAGTCGAGAACAAACACATGAATGAATGTCCGCCTTGTTTTGTCCAGAAAGGAAGTGTGTGAGTTTTAGAATGTGAAAGATGCTGTCTTCCAGAAACTAGAATCTTTGTTTGAATGAAATTTCTATAGCTGATGACTTTCCTTTGTGGGTAAAACAGGGGCACTCCAAAAACTGAGGTTTGATACATTTTCATTCACTAACTGAATCTAAATTGTCATTTGCCTTCAACAACAACTCACTATCTGATCATTTTAAGGAAGTTATTAATCATTATATGAGATAAAAAATATTATGGGTGATTTTAAAGTCTGATTTTGTTAAGTATGTTGAAAACATTTATAAATAAAATCATGATAATGTTTGGGTTTGTCTTAAAAATATATATAATAATACACAGTGTGCCTCAAAAGGCTAGAAGGAGAGACTTTGAATGCTTTCATCATAAATTATAAATATTTGATGAGATAAACATGTTTAACCTGGTTAAACCTTACATAGTATATATATACTATATATACTTACTGTGTAAGGTGTGTATATATATATATAAACATGGTAGCCCCATTCTTATGTATATAATTTTATTTATTTTAAGATAAGATCTTTCTATTTTGATTGTATGGCTTCAAATTATTGGGCTCAAAGAGTCCTCTTTCCATAGCTTCCCCAGCACTTGTGACTAGATGCATACCTCACCGTAGTAAGCTTCAATTTAATGTTATATGTGATGGCTATTCTTGGTAGTTGACTTGATTACATTTGGAATTAATTAAAACCAAAAATGGATGAGCACATCTGTGAGGAAGTTTTTGCTTAACTTGAAGTGGGAAGGTCTAGTTCTCATCTAGATCTTTGAGGTAGGAAGACACATCTTTAATCCATACTTTTGAGCTGGGAAAACCCACCTCTAATTTGACCCATGCATTCTGTGGGGAGCTTGTACAAGGACATAAAGGAAGCTTTTGCTCTTTGACTGCTAGCTCTTATCTCTTGAGCAAGTCCATTGCTTCACTGGTGTTTGGGCCTACTTCTTTGGGATTCCTGTGGTGATACTTTATTTGTGCTGAAATGTGGTGATATTTTATTTGTGCTTTAATAAATAAAGCTTGCCTGGAGATCAGAGGAAATAGCAAGCCATTTTAAGTAAACAAAGAAGTCAGACAGCGGTAGCACACGCTCTTAATCTTATCACTTGGCAGGCAGGATCTCTGTGTGTTCACGGCCACATTGGAAACAGAACCAGGTGTGGTGGCACACGCCTTAAATTGCCAAACTAGTTAACCATGGAGGTCTGTACAGACAGACGGGAATTGACAGAGCTCAGCAGGAAAAGGAAGTGATGTAGCTGAATGGAGACAGCAAATCAGATGGCAGAACAGCAAGGCATATAGGCGTGGGTAGACAGGAAGTTGTGGCATTTGGAAGCTGCAGAGTTGGTGAGGTAAGATTGGCTAGTGGCTTTCCCTGTTTCCCTGATCTCTCTAAGGCTTTTACCCCTATATTTGGCTTTGTGTTTTTTTATTTAATAAGACCAGTTAGAAATTCATCTACAGATTCCAGTGTCTACTGAAGACCAGGCGAAACATTGAGCCTTATGGACTGAGCAATTAACTGGATTCTTGGATTTTCCATTCACAGCCAACCATTGTTGGATTAGCAGGACCATAACCTATAATAAATCCCCTTTCTAATAAAACCCCTTTCTATACATGTAGAGAAATTAATTCTATAATTTCTGTGAAGACTGTTAACCCTGACAAATATATTACATATCAGATAAAAATAAATTTAAGATGTGGGGATTTTTTGCTTTGTTTTGTTTTCTGAAACAGAGTTTCTATATACCCATGCTGCTTTGAGTCAGCTATGTAGCCCAGCATGGTCTTGAAATTGTGGCAGTCCTCAAGTCTTACAAACTAAGAGTGCTGGCATTAGAAGCATGCCTTGCCATGCTGAAATTTTTAATTTAATTTGAGTTTTAAAAAACAAAAAAATATATATTTTAAGAAGGAAGAAGGAGTATTTAGGGGGGAAATTCAAGAAGTATAGCGGCAAGCATTATACAATGTTCCAAAAAAAATCTCAGACATTTTTGATACTGTCTGAATGTTTTTGTAATGACTCTACAGTTAACATCACTAAAACACACAAAGATTAAAATCTCAAAATGAACATCAATTGTAAATATAAGGTAAGGTCATCAGTCAGAAATTTTATTATTATTTTTATCTCATTTAAGTTCTGTTTTATATAATAAATACATTTGGTATAAGCAATAAACCAAGTATTCAAAATTCTATCTCACAAGAATTTGTCAGCCTTAAATATCATATAAAGATATACAAATGTACACATAGCTATGTCCATTTTCTCCTACCATCTTATAGAAGGAAACCAGTGCTGAATTTTAAGAATATATTGGGGATTTTGTGTTCAACCTACAGACACAGTCTTTCTTCTTGCTATAAGCAGACTTTTTACCCCTGGGGAATATTTGACAACATTTAGTGATATGTTTTGGCATAAGAGGAAGGTGAAAACCAGAATCTGTGAGCAGAAGTAAAGGATGAGGCTAACTCTCCTCTAGTATGTGAAACACCATCAGGACAGAGTCACTGAGCTCAAGCAATCAGCAAGGCCAGATGGAGATGCCCTCTGTCTTTTAAAGTCATGCTACTTCAGAGTTGAAAAGAGCATTACTTCCACATAACACGTACCTTCACATGTAAGAATATGACAAAAGCAATTCATATTTTTCTCAGTAAATTTAGCTTAAATACTATCTGCAACTTTATTAGATGAAAGTCAACAAAAGCCCTTTAAAAAGCTCAATGTCAGCATGGTTTTCTGAGATTTATGTTTTGTACTGTAGAATGACCTCACTGGGAAGATTCTCAAGGATATTAGTCTAGTTGATGCTGGTCTCCCACTTATATAAAGTGAGTGCCTAGAAAAAAAATGATATACACTATAATTTAAAAAAAACCTTGACTTTAAGTTTTTATTACAGAATTTGGCCCAAAATTAATTTCCCTCATTTGGTACATCGAAAGGGATTTTGTTGAGACAGTTATGAATGTTCCTGGCCAACTCAAACACAGGACATCATTTTGTTGATTTTGTTTTTCTTTTGTTAGGATCATATCACTATAGGTATAGCCCATGCTAGTTTAGAGCTATGTAGCCTAGGCTAACTTATAATTTGTGATCCTCCTGCTTCAATCTTCTGTGTGAGATAGAGTATATTACCACACCTAGAGACAGTTTTGGCAGCTTCGAATTGAGCTCTCTCCATATTACCCAGATAACAGAGTCTCCACAAAATTGTTAGGTGGAGTGAAATTAGTAATGTTAAACTAAATCAGTTAATGTTGAAAAAAATAACAAATATTCCCAACCATCAATAATACAATAATAATGACGTAGGGTTTCAACAGATTAGTGATTTATATATGCATTTTCATTGACCATTTCCTAAAATACTGAGCCCAAAACAACTGCAATAGATTTATGAATCTTAGCAGGAAGCACCAACGCTGATCAGTATCTCAAAAAAAAAAATGGAGATAATAAAGCACTCCATGCTTCCTGTTGAGGAGCACACATCGCCACCCCATCTAATCCCACCCTCTAAGGAAAACAATTGAACTAATCAAGTGCCAAGAGAGGGAAGGTCTGGACTCTTAAAATGCTCATTAACACATTATCCTAGAAAGGAATTAAAACAACACAAATCGCTATGAGAAATAATGAAGAGGAACATTTCGATGAAAGAAAGAGCAGTCTGGAGGCTGGAGAGATGGCCCAGCAGCTAAGGGCACTTACTGTGCTTGCAGAAGATCA
>CABHPR010000061.1:0-22438 GCA_902168415.1 Peromyscus melanophrys
TTTGAAATTTATTTTTAAAATTAAAAAAAACTCAGTCATTTGTTTCAATTGTAAGCTAAGTCAATTGAAAGTTCTTTCCAATCCCCAAACCTTCAACTCATAAAAATCATTCTCCTCCTTCTGAGTCACTGTGTCTGTCTATAAATGAATCATTTTGGAATGAATGATACTGAAGTATTCTTAAGTCAATAATTTTTATTATATGTAGCGTTAAATCAAGGCATTTTCCCTTTGCTTTAGTCTGCATGATTTCAACGGGGAGCAGCTAGATAATCAAAGACTACATCAGTGTATTCCCGAGTCACATGTACCTGATGAGGAGGAGGGTGGAAAAACAGGAAGGGTCGATTTGCACAGTCATGAGAGACCCAGAACAGTTGAAAAATGCGAGCATTACCAAATCTAAAACCCATTCCTATTGCTTTTCAAGCTAATAGAGAGCAAAGTGGTTGATCCTGCTCTAAGCCTATGGTCTAAAATTTAAATCTAATACATTCGAGAGCTCTTGCTTGTAGGGAGAGCTCCTTGGAATTGAGGCAAGGCAAGGACAAAGTTCTATCTTTTTAATAAGGAACTGGAAACTTCTGGGAAAAATGACGAACCCTGCTGATCTTATTTTGTCCCCTTAGTTTGAGAACTGCTACAAAGTCATAATTCAGATTGAAACCAATGAAACTATCTCCTTTGAAAGTTTTGAAAATAATAAATGGTCCCTAAGAGATGAGCATTTAGCAATTTGTTTGGCCTTGGAAGCTTGCTGAGGCGTGCAACTTATTAACAAGAATTGACAAATTCACACAATGCTATTTGCTGATTAACAACTGTGTATTCAACACGGAGAAGAACATAATCATAGAGGCTGAAAACCAAGTAGAAAATATCTCTGCATAAATGAATTCGATAGCCTGTGGTTCGCTATGCTGTGTACAAGGATGCACTGCAGTCATTTCCATGATTAGAGAAATGACACTATAGTTACCTTTCCTTCTGTAGGCTTTTCTTATCCTGTCCCGTGAATAAAAAACTAACATGAGATTTGGGTCAGTATCAAGCATCTACAACAGGTAGAGAAGGCAAAATACAACCCACAGGCCAATCCAGTCACCACCTGATTTTGGAAACAAAAATAAACCAGAGCATAGAATTCTTCATAGCTGTTTGCATATCACACAGTAGATCCGGGCGGTTGCAAAATAAATGAATATTATAGACTGAAAAAAATATTTAATGCAAAGTCTTTTGCAAAATGGCTTTTCTAAGATTAGTTCAACAGCAATGCTTTGCACATAGTAAATATTCAATATCTACTATGTGAACGAGTGAATTGCTTTACTTAATTTAAAGTAAGATTTAAGCAGTGGAGCTGAGAGTTCAGCTATGCCTTAAACCAGTGGTTCTGTACCTTCCTAATGCTGTGTCCCTTTAATACAGTTCCTCATGTTATGGTGACCCCAACCATAAAATTATTTTGTTGCTACTTCATAACTGCAATTTTGTAACTGTTACAGATCATAATGTAAATGTCTGATATGCAGGATATCTAAATGTGACCCCCAAAGAGGTCACAACCCACAGGTTGATAACCGCTGTCCTAAACTCACGTGGTCTACCACACTATATATCCTGTCTAGAGTAGCTTAATGTTTAGTGCTCTAGCATCCATGAGACATTGCTATTCTAGTCATGCTTGGCCTAACTCTCAACCTTTTCAAAGAAGGACTGTCATTATAAATCATTTCTTCTTAAATGAAGAAAAAAGATCAAATGTAGTCAATCTCATAAAATATTGTGCACCAAGTGCTAGGCCTGGCCTTGTTTTGACCATAAAGGAGAGACTCGGCTATCTGCATTAATCCTGAAGGTGTGGATTTATCTTAACATGTACAATGTCCTTAATTGCCTAACACAGTTTGTGACACATGGTGAACAACCCATCAACAGTCCCTGTATGAATGTCTTTATTTCCTAACGTCACAGATGATCGCCAGATCTTTTATAAGACTGACATAAAGTCAAAAAAAGAAAGAGACTCGTTGGCCAGGCTCAGAGCCTGGCTGAGGTCTACCTTACAGACTTCAGCACGCACGATGCGCGCGGGGGGGGGGGGGGTGGGGGCGGGAGAGGCACTCTCGTCTCCCTAACACTAAGTTCATTCTACAAAACAAAAGAGATAGGACTACAATTACTTTCTAATTAAAAAATACTTAGATCTAATGCAGATGCCCCCTAGTAATGCCAAGTGACTCACCTTCAGGCTACAAACATGGCAGGCATCTACTTCATGTTTTGACAAAACCATGAACTAACAGATCAACATTGTTCTGAAAGACCACCACGCCTTTCTCTGAGAAGCATGAGGCACTCTGCAAACATCGAGATGACAGTAATGGATGAAATGTTTGATATAATTTTCCTTTTTTAAAAAAAAATACTATGGAGTTTGCGGGAAGCATGATTAATAGCATAAAAATTGCTTCTATCTTTGGCTAACAAGCATCCGGCAATGAATCAACTCATCAGGATTGAAGATAACGTGTACTCTTTGCATGCTCACATTTCTGAGAGATGACATGATTGCGAGTGGAAATATTCCAAATTCTGAAATATTTACACAGCAGTAAAAACAGTTAAGATGAAACAAGGCAAGCAGAGCTGGCATTGTTCTGGCAAGAAATAAGGACCTAAGAAAAGTGTGCTGATAGATGCAAGGATGTGCGAGCCCTTCCTAAAGGGTCTGGAACAGCTCTCGGGACAGGCATGTTAAGAGTGGTTTGTCCTGAGTCTTCTTGTTACTTTTGTTTTTTATTTTTATTTCTTGGTTTTTCTAGATAGGGTTTTTCTGTGTAGCCCTGGCTGTGTCCTGCAACTTGCTCTGTAGACCAGGCTAGCCTTGAACTCAGCGATCACTTGCCTCTGCCTCCTAAGTGCTGGGAATAAAGGTGTGCAGCACCACTTCCCAGCATCTTTATTTCTGAGATGCAGCAGTCAAATGTTATTTTTTTCCCTCAGTTTAGAATTATAGGATGAAAGTCAAAGTGAGAATTATAAAATATCAGCTCTGGATATCAACTCTTAGCTCATTTCTTTCTCTTTCTCTCTCTCTCTCTCTCTCTCTCTCTCTCTCTCTCTCTCTCTCTCTCCCTCTCTCTCTTTTTTCCTCAACTTGGAACTTAAAACAGTGAAATTATATGCTGTACCTGGCGGCACTGGCCTATAATGCCAAATTGAAGACACCTTAGTGAGAGGAGGAAGTGAAGTTGAGCGCGGACTGTGGAGTTCTGCTACGTCTCACTAAAGCACTAAAAGGGCTGGGGATATAGTTTAGAGACCCAGCGCTTGCCTACAGAAAGGAACAAACATTACATGATTAAGACACAATGCAATACTTAGAGACTGAAGGGTTACGAGAAACAGAAGAAATAAATAGTCAAATTGAGGCCAATTTCCACACATCCATTATTATGTTTGACCAATTGATTTTTACAGTGTCTAATCAACTTTGACCCTGGGAACAGAGTCCAAGATTCCATATTGAATTAATTTACAAGATTCGCCTTAAGCCTACTTCCTCTTCAGACTGTCCTCCCTTTCTTCTAGGTTCTAGTACCACTGGTTTCAAGGACTCCAGCAATCATTTCATAATAATAAATCGTACTTTGTAACCAACAATATTAATGTAAACAAGCAAAAGGAGATTATTCTCTAAAAGATAACCCAAGGTTATTATTTGTATAATAGCAAGCCCAGAAGATGCTAGAATTCTTGTTATGAGATGAACAAAGGATGTATGCGTTGTTAGGAAACTTTTCACATTAGAGTAGAGATGCCTTCATTTCAAAGATGAAAGGTAAAAGAACTGATTTATTCTTCCTGGATTTCATGAATCAAAAAAATGTCTTAAGAAAGGTGTACACTTAAATTCAGTTTTCCAAGTAAGACATAGAAAAAATATTGTTAATCTAAGTGGCATTTGGTAGTGTACAAAATCACCTCTTTCAGCCAAGGGATCTCTTAAATGCAACAGTGGACATTTTTGCATATACCTAACATTGGTATTATTAAAGCCCTTTAAGTAGGAAAGTTGATAGAAACCATCTCTAGCTCAGAATCTACTCAGTCTAGAATGATTCAGGGTACTATGTGACCTCAGTCTCTTCCTGGAAGCTTTGATAGCCCATAGACTTACTACACATTTGATTACTCATATTCATTTCCTGAAAGAAATAGAAATATCTTTCCAGTGAAAGTAATCACCTCTTCTCCTGTCATATTCAGTTAAATCCAGTGTCCTGAAACTTTAAGAACTGTCCCACTTCACAACTATTCCTGGGTACTCCCTTCAAACAGTCAGTGCTGAGAGCAAGCTGAGGACATTGCATAGTACCAAACTCAGGGTGTCACCTCTCCTGAAACTTACTGACTACCAGTAGGAATTATTTCTGGTGTGACTGGCATGTTCTCCACCAGTGTGGTAGTTAGAGTAATGGCTGAAGTTGTTCACACTGGCTTCATCTTATTATGACCACTGAGAGTTACAATATTTCGGTAATTATAACAACTAAAAAGCTATACATATTATGCTCATGTTACAGATATGGAAACTGGCAGAATTTAAATGCAAGGATCATAGAGTAGCATGCAGTTATACTGGCTTCCAGAATCTAAGTTTCCATTTAATTTTTATTTCTCTCTCATTCTTTTACTTCCAATAATATATAATGTGCAAGCAATTACTTTGATAGAAACAGAAATAATGTGCATAAATAATGTCATCTTGACAATATAGCTTAAAATTTGCTTACAACCCTCATCAGGGAAGTGGATTCAGGCATGGCAGACACAGTCAATAAAGAGGGAAATTGATGCATTCTCCAATTGGATAAAGGAGGCATTCTGCCACTGTTACATGTCATGTGACCCTCTGAGACCCAAAGCTAATGTGAACCCACCCTAATAGCAGATCTCTCATGCATTTGTGACATTCTGGCTAGGATGGTTCTGCAGGGAGTAAGTTGATGCTTTGAGATCACAGACTTGGGAATAGAAGGATACCTGGATGTCAAATGTTCTGTCAAAAATTCAGAACAGTAATTTGAGATCATTTTATGTATATTTAAAGTAGACACTAAACAAATCCCCATAGTTTTATTGAAACAAGAGGAAAGTAGCCTAAAATCTATTTTTAAAAGTGAGTTACATTAATGTTAAAAAATCTGATATGTAAAATTAAATTAAATTATAAAATAAAAAAATACAACATGAAAAAAATAAACTCAATAAAGTAAAAGCTAAAAAAAATCTGAATTTGATGTGGTGATAAACAGCTTAAACCTTGGAGAGAGACAGACAGACCAGATAGAGCTGGGGACAGTCCTTACACTGACATTTAATATTTGTGACAATGGTGGGCATTTACTCCAAATAAAATAAGGCTTGGTCTGTATCTATGAAATAGGCATACAATCTCCACCTTACAGTATTACAGTGTTTGTGAAATATGAATATAAAATCTGCTTCATAGTATTACTGTGAAAACTAAATGAGACAATCAATGTTCAGCATACTCACAAAATATACTATTGTTCTTATTTTCTTAGGAACTAAGAAAGAGAACATGAAGCCATAGTCATCACTGACTATGGTCTTGAGGTCCCCAGACTCTCTTCCATATCCCCCTTGGTTATCATGACAAATTATCTCTCTCTAAAGAACAATTAGTAGTTCAGTAATTGATTTACATCTTTTAACCAGTGATTTGAGCCCTCAATTTTGGCTTCACTCATAGAAAAACCTTTAACAGAATATATACTATTAACTTTCCATTCTCTCGCTGCTATACCTACTCAGCATAAACCATCCATTCTCTCGCTGCTATACCTACCCAGCATAAACAATAGGCTGAATTGAGGTCACCATCACAGGCAGGTAGGAACCTACACATCCTAATTAAAAACCCTTTGGCAGGAGCTGGAAATGTCATAAAATGAGGAGGGAAAGAAGAAACAGGAAGTAACAAAAAAAAAAAAAACGTTTGGGCCTCAAATATGAATAAGATGGATGGTTTGCCGTGGAGGTCTGCCAAAAATTGGTAGCATAGATGATTTGTCTTGGATGAGCTTTTCTAACACAGTAATTCTTGTTTATGTGCAATTTTTACAGCATTTTCCTTGGAAAACATGAAAGTTCTCAGCATATTACCTCAAATTCTTCCAAGTAACAATTACAATCAATAGTTCTAGAGCTACAGTGAAGTTGGCGCAGATGGGAGAAATCAAGGCATGAGAACAGTGCATCGTAAAGGAGCAACAGAACAGAGGCAGGAAACTTGGGAGGAAACACCAAGAGGGAGGGAGGCATTCTTGGTGGTGCTAGCTCTTCCTTCTGGTCCAGAAAAAATGCAATTCATTTCTATATTTTACCCACTAGACTTCTATCTATCACCTCTTCTCATATATATAGAAGGCAGAGACACTCTTTCCATCCTATCTGTCTTTCCATAGAAACTTAGTAAATGTTTGTTGAGTGAATGATTAAAATTGTGGTATCCTTGCTAGTGGGGAAGTTTTTGTACCTACATCTATTATGTTACAATTTCCTATCCCTTGAACTCCATTATCATCACGTTCTATGAGTTACTGTGGTTAAGTCTTGTAGTTTTCTTTCTAGAAGTATGAACTACTAAGCGATGTATTCATGAATTTTCTCTGCTTATCCAGAGTGAGTATCCAAGGAGCCAAATGCTGTGCTACCTAGCGGGCTCAGCAGCCTATTACAGAAAATTATTCCCTGTAAAGTCTGAAAAGGAATGTATGATCATATAAAATGGAAATCCATTTTTAAAGTTTGCTTAGCTAACTACTTTTTAACTTTTATTTTTACATAAAACTATAATGAGATAGTTGCTTAAGCACAGGAATGCAGTCTAGTCTAAAATATAAATTCTATATGTGGGGCAGTATGACACATCAAAGGGACACTGAGGTGACCAGGGACATGGAAGTGCTGGCTGCGGTAGCAAGCATGAGGACCTGAGCTCATGTCCTCCACACCCATTGAAAAGCCAGTCCAAGTGGCCTGAGTCTGTAACCTTTGTGTGGGAAGGCAGAGACAGGAGGATCAAAGAAGCTCATTGGCCAATTATTTTAGAAGATTAGTATGTCTCAAATTCAATGAGAGACCCAATCTCAAAGAATAAGGAGGAAAGCAATGGACAAAGGTAAGATGCTGAACGTCAACCTCTGTCCTCTGCGTGCGTGCGTGCGTGTGTGTGTGTGTGTGTGTGTGTGTGTGTGTGTGTGTGTGTGTGTGTACATGCATGGTCATGCACTCATGCATATGCATACATACACACACACATCAGTCAATCGATCAATCAATAAAATGAAAAGTAGTTGATAGAAGAGTTATAGCATCAAAGCTGCAGCAATTTGTTATTCATTGTTGAAAACATTATTCATCTTTGTGAAGCTTCCCACACTGTGTGTGTGTATGTATGTATGTATGTATATGTATACGTATATATACATATAATATAAATTACAGAGTTTGGAAGAAGACAAACTCCAAAGGCTCAATTTGAAAACTAATGCTTCTGACAATTTAATACGGTGCCAGGATTACACTACACATGTCAAGAGTCCCCAGAATAAATGCATAGAACCTGTGCTAATTGCATTAAGCCTAACAGGAAAAAATAATTTATCTGTATATCTGGAAACAGGTATATCAAATGAAATAAATTTACTAAGGGAGAAAATCAAAATGAATTTGGATCTGAAGAAATAAATGAGGTAGGAAAAGTTGTTGATTGAGTTTCCAAAATGAATGTTCAGCCAAGCTGTTGAGAGAGAATTTAGCAATAATCATTCAAGATAAAAGCTACACGATTTGAACAAGCTGTTCCAATTTTAACACCAAATGAAGGCTTAAAATGTAAATTACTGAATTTACTCCCACAAGATGAGTAAATCAAAACTACTTTTAATTTTAAGAAAAGCAATGTTAAAGGAAATTATGTATTTAAGTTATTTGACTTGAGAAACTTGTAAGTATGAAGCTTATATTGGACCAATTTCATATAATGCATTATTGGAGAGTACAATATGCTTGATGGCCTTCCAATAATTACATAATCTCTGCAATATTCTATTTTTCTTTTAGAATTTCATACATAATTATACTGTACTTACCTCATTTTCACCCCTATCTCACACACATATGTATGAATGTGTGTATGAATATGTATGTATATGTGTGTATGTATGTATGCACTATGTATGTATGTATGTGTGTGTGTGTGTGTGTGTGTGTGTGTGTGTATATATATATATATATATATATATACACACACACACATACATACATACACACACACATACATACTGAACTGGATAATCTATCAGGGAACTTGTACCTGGAAAAATGATTCTCCCTCTCTTGGAAACTATTTACCACCTGTAGTTCTTCATCTAGGAGTAGAGCCTGGTAGACTTGCCCCAATACACATTGGCATGTTGAACAATGTGGTCATTGTTCAAGTGCTGTTTAGCCAATCTTACTGTTCAGACTTCATGGGTGCAGCTTCCTTGTCATTTCTAAAAGACAGTATCTTTAAGCAGACATCCTAGTCTTCTGGCTCTTAAAATCTTTCCACGCCCTATTCTCAATGTTCCCTGAGCCTTATTTTATAGAAGTACTTGTATGGACTCTTGAATTATCTTGAATGTTTAATCACCATGCACATAACACTAGATCCAGGGGAAGATGAACTAATTTCTTAACAAAAAAGCTGTATAAATGAATTATCCATTGATCACTCACTGTAGATTGAATACTGTAAATATTAGAGAATATTATCCTGTGATAATAAAGAGGAGAAACTTGAAGACTAAAGCTTTCTCACTCTTACAGAGTTTCTAGATCAATAAACCCATGCTTTCCTCTCTGCCTATAGGCAGAAGAGGTACAATGTAAAACCGGGGAGCTAGCCTGCTTTACTGTTCACTCACCTACTCTTTTGTTCATTATCTTTGTCCTAAGCCACATCCATGAATCCCTTCCCTGTTTCTGATCTACTGAACCAACTGCTAATTTAGTCACGTTATCTTTACCTTGCTTTTGAACTTGTCACGATACTATCCTAGTATTTGACCTTGGTTTCTCTTAATAGCACTGCTCCTGGTATAATGGGTGATCTTCTGTCTGTTCAAAATTAGTAGTCTGGAGGATTCTGTAACCATCAGTTATCTTTAGTTTACTCAAATATTCAAGATGAATATTTTCATGCTGTTACAGTAGCTCATGGAATGGTTTGAACATAGTTTGTCTCCTCTAAAATTCACATTGAAACATAATCTTCATTATCAGACACAAGGAAGTAAGATGTGGTTAAGGAGCTTTCTTAACTAGATTAGCCCATTCATGTTACTAATGGGTTCATAGGTTATCTCAAGGATAAGTCTTCCATGAAATTCAATTTCAATGGATCTTTTATTTTCCCTGTATCTAAGCTGGTTTCTCCCAACAAGAAAGTCATCCTCAGGACACCCCAAGTTTGGACCAACACCACAACCACAAATCAAAATTTTTCTATCAGTTTGTGACATTGTATTTGCCATAGAAAACAGACTGGAATGAGCAGAGCTTATTAACTGCTCAAATCATGTAATATTGCTAATCCCCCTCATTATCCAGTAATTTTAAATGTCGATGGAGTATACAGAGATAGAAACATTTTCATTTGCCAAGATCATCATTCATTGTTCATGTGCTCAGGAAATAATTATCAAATACCTACTGCAGATCACACATAGGGTCGGGTGCAATGACAGTGGTTTAGATGGTAAACAATCCAGCATGGATAAAGTTTTGACAAGTAATTATAATTTATGTAGAGATTTGGAAGTAAGGTACAAATACTATAGAGTTGTATATTTTAAAGAGGAGACATAGCTTATCCCTGGCTGCCAAAAAAATTAATCCAGATAATGGAGGAAGTCAGGAGAAAAAAATTAGTAGCATTCCACCTAAACCCTCAACTTACAAATCAAGTCATCTGGGGCTGAAAGGAGGAAATGTCCAGATGTCCCTTGTTGGTAGTGGCTAATTATCATACATACCCCTCCACCTGCCATTCACTTTCTGAATGGAACTTTTCACATGTAGGGGGTAAATAAGGTTTGTGTAGAAACTAATGAACTTCAGACAAGCACTAAAAATGGTATGGTTAAATAAATACTTGGAAGCTTTTTATTCAAATCAATACAAATATGATAGAGACTCCGGAGCTAGTTCAGGGGGTGCTTACTGTACAACCATGTTGTTCGAATCTTAGATGGTCTTTTAATAAATAAAAAAAAAACCCAGAGCCAGATATCAGGGTGAAAACTAAAAGCTCAGAGAAACAGAAAAACCAGCCACTCAGAGAAGGAGAACAGCCAGCTACTAGTTCTTACCTCTACAAAATTCTCAGCCTACGGAGCATGAGTTCCTGTTTCCTCATGTCTTATATACTTTTCTCTGCCCTGCCATATTACTTTCTCGGATTAAAGGTGTGTGCTTCCCAAGCAAAGGCATGAGATCTTAAGTGCTGGGACTAAAGGTGTGTGCCACCACTGCCTGGCTTCTATGTCTAATCTAGTGGCTGGCTCTGTCCTCTGATCCTCAGGCAAGTTTACTAGGGTACATAATATATCACCACACAACCATGAAGGTCTGAGCTTTGATTCCCCGTGACCATGTAGGAGCTAGACATGGCAGCATAAATCTGTAACCCCAGACCTGGGGGTGGGGTTGGGGAGGGATAGAATAAGGTAGATTCCTAAAGCTTACTAGCCAGACAGTGAGAAATGATATTTTTAGATGGGGAAAGATTTATGTATATAAAGGATACCAAAGGAAAAAGAGATTTTTGCAGATGTAATGAAGGACTACAGCCAAATGAATTTTCAATTGAAGTTAGATTCATATTCTATCATCAGTCAGGTTATACTGAGTTCATAAATTAACCACATTTCTCTTATATTCCATAATAGCAACTGAGATATTCAACTTCCAAAGAGAAAGGTTTACATTGACTCATTGTTTTAGAGGCTTCAGCCCATGGTTCAGTGGTCCTATTACTTCCAGTAAGACAGCATGGCAAAAATCAATGGTAGGGCAAAAAGACCTGCCTCTTGTCTGCAAAGCAGAGGAAAGGAAGAGGGACAGGTTGAGGCACTATTATCCCATTCAAGAGGACAAACTCAATAACCCCTACAGACCTTCTCTTGGCCCCATCTACTTAAGCTTCTACCACTTCCCAATAGCACCTTACTGAGGGTCAAATCTTTAACCATAGACATTAGGGCAGCATACAAGGTCTAAAGCATAGTAGTCATCTTGGTCTACAACATAAGAGCTCCTTATAAGAGGGTTAAAGCTTCAAATGTTCTCCTGTCAAACATTAAAGAGATACTTTGACTTCTGCAGCTGCAAGGGATTGAATTCCACCAAGAACCACTTGGACTTAGAAGAGGACTCTTTGCCTCTGATGTAATGGTAGCTCCAGCCAGCACCTTGATTGCAGTCATATGAGACTGAACAGAAGCCTCAGTTGAGTTGGGCTCACACTTTTGACCCATGGAAACGGAGATAATCAGATGGATGATGTTTTAATCCAAAACGTTTGTAGTACTAGGGAATTGACATCATATCTGGGCTGATTGCACAGTCCTGTACAGGATTGCACAAAAATAAAGACGGCTGCTTTCTTTAAGCACACAACAACAGAGTATCAGTTAGCTCAGGCTGCCATAACAAAATACTATCATCTAGCTAGCTTCAAATACCAACAATTGTTTTCTCATAGTTTAGGGGCAGGAATTTTCAGGTAACAGTAGAGATGATTTGGGGTGAGGTTTTTCTCATTGACTTCCGAATGCCAACCACACTCTTGCTTCATCTTCACAAGGTCTTTCATCTGTGCACAACAATGGTGGGAAGGAAGGGCTGGGAGGGGGAGGGTGTCTTGTAGCTCTTCTTTGTTTAAAGACATACATGTTACTGAATGGAGGCCTCACACCTCTAAACTCATCTAGTCTAATTGCCTCCTTAAAGGTCCTATCTGCAACCTGCAACTGCAATTCAACTGGAATTTAGATGTTCAACATATGTACTTGGAAAAGTGCTGTGGGTCAGTTTCCTATAGTATTAAAACTGTCCATCTTAGAAAGAAGTTCCATAAGACCTAAGATGTTCACAGGTAGGGGAGAAAGTGAAACAACAGGATATCCTAAGCAAAGGTGAAACGTTCTATCCTGCAGAAAAGCTCCTCAACTGTCTTAAGTAAATGACTCAAAGTACCTCCAGGAAATTCCTCAAACTGACAGGATTTGTTAGGCCCCTCCCTCCCAAGCATACTTAAGCAGCCAGAGATGCTCAAGCTGAGCTGCCTAAAAGTTCAGACCAGACCTGTTTCCTAGAAGAGAGATCAGCCAAGCTACCTCTAAGCAGCTCAGACCAACTGAACTTCCTGCAAACAGAACTTTCTAACTTGTTGAGCTGCCTATAGTGTGCTCCAGGCTTCCAGCTTTTGTGAGCTGTCACCCATGCTGGGGTGGGCTTTAGCGATGCAGCTGTCTTGGATTCATTTCTGCTCCTGTAAGTGGACTCACCCATATTCCTGTAAGTAACCCAGTAAAATCCATTAGTTCACCAAGTTGAACCTCAGCTACACCCATCCAGGCTGAGTAGACAATTATTCACATCTCCCCAGGAATAGTGTCACCCAACAGGAGGACACAATTCAGTCCACCATAAACAGATGATGCAAACTGATGGCAGAGGTGGATATGGGTGTCAATGGGGAAAAAATAAAAGGGACACTGTTGGAAATGATCATTCTCAGAGCCTGAGGATTATCAGGATTTTAAAGATGAGAAGAATCCCAAACTGAAGCAAGTTTTCAGTCTTGGAGAGACCCATTAAAAAAATGATACAGCCGGGTGTTGGTGGCACACGCCTTTAATCCCAGCACTCGGGAGGCAGAGGCAGGCAGAGGCAGGTAGATCTTTGTGAGTTCGAGGCCAGCCTGAGCTACCAAGTGAGTTCCAGGAAAAGGCGCAAAGCTGCACAGAGAAACCCTGTCTCGAAAAACCAAAAAAAAAAAAAAAAATGATACAACTGACAGAAAATGAAATAGTATCCATGTATGAGTTAATTTTCTTATCACTGTGACCAATTTTCTGACAAAAACAAAGGAAGGAGAAATTTTCTTTAGGCTCGTGGTTTGGGCGTGGGGTTAGTGTATAGTTGCTTGGGCCTGAGCACTGGGAAGAATTTCATTGCAGCAGATTATGTTGAAGGGGGCGGGGGATGTTTACTTCCTCATCACCAGGAAACTAAAAGAAAGTGACCACAAGAAGAGACAAGCCCAAGATTTAGTCCTAGGAACCCATCTCCTGACATACTTCTTTCAAATGGACAAGAAGTTTCACTATCTTCAGATAATCCATTTAAATTTTTAGTCTATTAAAGGATGGCCCCATTGCTTATGCCTGAGTCCTCATGATCTGGAAACATCCTTACAGACACACCCAGAACAGCACTGAGCTAATAGTCTAGGGATTTTCTAGTCAGTCGACAATCGAAATTAACCACCATAGGCTGGAGGGATGGCTCAGTAGTTAATAGTGCTTGCTGTTCTGCTAAAGGATCAAAGTCTAGTTCCTTACAACCCATGCCTGGTTGGATTGCTCACAGTCACTGGTAACTCCAGATCGAAGGGATCTGACACCCTCTTCTGGCCTCTGTGCACACCCATCATACACAGAAACATGATAATAATAAAATATTTTTGAAAAGATTAACTATCACAATTCCTTAGTGGGATGTTGTACTTTGTTTGGCACGAATTATCTAAGAAAGAAGGAATGTAAAAAGACCAAGAAAATGGTTCAAATGAAGACTCAACTGGCCAGGTAAGAGTTATGTTCACTACAGGTTAGAGAGACAGCCACAGATTAAGAGCACTTTTGGCTTTTTCAGAATTCAGTTCCCACCACCCAAGCATGATGCCTCACAACCATTTGTAACTCTAGCTTCAGGAGATCCAACACTTTCTTCTTGAGTGCAAGTACACGTACACATATATACATACATACACACACACACCCTTTTTAAAATTTAAAAATATTACATTTACAAAAACATTACATTGACAAAAAACACACACTAAAGATATTGAGGATCACGTTTGAAATGTTTAACTATTTTAAATAATTTAAATAATCATAAATTTAGTCATTAAAGTATAATTAATTAGAGAAATTTTTAATTCATATAAGTGAGACACATTTTTCCACCTTTATTTTGTTACTTGTTTATTTATTTACATTAAAATGTGTATACTTGCCGGGCGTTGGTGGCGCACGCCTTTAATCCCAGCACTCGGGAGGCAGAGCCAGGTGGATCTCTGTGAGTTTGAGGCCAGCCTGGGCTACAGAGCGAGATGCAGGACAGGCACCAAAACTACACAGAGAAACCCTGTCTCGAAAAACAACAACAACAACAACAAAAATGCACTCTTGAAGTTTTTAAGAATGTTATACTTTGTTGTTACTCATGGCTACTATACTGTACAGTGGATTTTCTAAAATATATGTACATGTAGTTTTGTTTCCCAATAATCAAGCTACCTATCTTATTATACTTAGTACAGTTAGATATGGGAAAGTGGTTGATATAACTTACTAAAAGCTGAAGTACTCTGGGGATCAATCCCCACTAAAACAAAGTAAAACATTCTACTAAGGAATTGTGATAGTTAAAGTTTGTATTACGTGTGTGTGTGTGTGTGTGTGTGTGTGTGTGTGTGTGTGTGCATACCATGTATGTGCCGGTGCTCATGGAGGCCAAAAGGAGGCATTGGTTTCTCTGGAGTTATAGACAGTTCTAACTGCTCCTACATGTGTTCTTGGAACTGAATGCAGGTTCTCTAGAAGAGCAGCAAGCACATTCAACTGCTGAGCCATCTCTCTACCCTGAGGTTGTTAAACTGGACTGTCCACTCGTTGGGTTAAGACATGGCTAGGATACTAATAAGCACAGTCCTGTGTGTGTGAGGGTGTTTCCAGACACACAAAACATAACCCTCAAGAGGCAGCGTTGCATAAAAGGGTTTTGCATAAAAGGCTCTTCAAATATGATGGAAGTGCATAGATCCCAGCTAGAGATGTATAGTATCCACTCGTAAGCCCAGTAAGGAGAGCCTAGGACAGCTTAATGACATAATAAACTACTCCTGTCTAGGTGTAGATTGTCAGCAATCACCCAAGTCTCACATTCAGATCCTTGATTTGGGTCTGCATGTTTCTAAACTTTAACTTTTAGTTAAAAGATTAACCTTGGGCATGACTGGGGCATTGGTCTGAGACAAGTTAGGAAGCCAGTTCTTATATTTGTCTTCAGCTTTGCCCTTTTGTCATGGTGATTAATTGGCCATTCCTACTGGAGGTTATTATTAGCTGCATTCTACATGGAGGAAATTTGGCTTTAAGAGAGTCTGCAATTGACCCTGCCCCATTTGCTGTCACAGAATGATAGATCACAATCCAGAACCGTCCAACTCTAAAGCATGCTCCTTCCGCTACATTAAGCTTCCTTCCTGGGTCTGCAAAATCTCATATTTCATCCAGTAATCTCTGGATGTATCCAGTGATGATTTGCTTCGTATCTACATATTCAACTGTACCACATAAAAAAAATGAAAATGCACAGTTTCTGCTTATGAGAAGCCTAGAACGTCTCTTAAAAGAAAAGGAAAATAATGAACAGAAAAGCAAACAGAGCAAGTGTATAAGTAAAGTTGGCCCAGGAAATACCCTCAATGGCAAGCTGTGTAAAGCAGTTTTCCTAACTGCAACAAAATGGTAAGATAAGCAGCCTAGAGTGGGAAGAAGGACACTCTGGTTTAGTTCACGGTTTGGGGGAGGTCTGGTCCACGACTGATAATAAGCCATGTCATTTTGAGTATCACAATATGGGGGGATCATGTGTTGGAGCAAAACTACGTACCTTGTGGACAAGAAAGCAAGCAGGAGAAAGAAAAAAAGGTCAGTCTCAAAATCCCCTCTGCTGACCCCAAAGGCATGAAGACCTCTCAGTAGGTACCTCCATCTAAAAGTTCTATTGCTCAGTAACATTAGGTGGCCAAACCTTTAATATATGTGGCTTTGTGTACCATTTAGGGCTCTTATAGAAGATATGTAACAATATGCAGAGAGAGACAGTACAAAAACGTAACAAATGTGACTATGCAGGTGAAGTTGTACAATCCATCCCCCGAAAACCACAGACCCAGGAAAGACACTGGTGGAGCTTTAGTAGAATCCTGAATGCCTGAGAACCAAGGGAGACAATGGTGGGAAACACAGCCTGAGTATCTCTCTGCACCAAAACCTCCTATGTGTGTGTGCAAAAGAAAGATGATTAGCACAGCCCAAGTAGACAGAGATAATGCATCCTCCTTTATCTTTGTGTTCTCTTCATGTTTTCATCAGATTGGTGAGAATAGACTATTTTAAAACCGATCTCCCAAACTATAAGCTAATCTTCCAGAGATACCCTCTGACGCATCCAAAAATACTGTTGTATTGGATATGCTGTCTTCCTTTGTTGAAGTCAAATTAAGACATACAATTAATCCCCACCAAAGGAAATAAGAGAAATCTATGTATGACCATGTTAAAATGTGGTTAAGTAATCTTAGAGACTGTCAATGAAATTCCTGGTTAGGGAGATGGGGACCCATGTTGGTAATGAAAGCAGACTGTATTGAAAATATGAACATAGATGGCTTTGTGGAGAAAATGGAAATGGTACTTTAGAACTAGACCGTATAATTAGAAGTCTTCTCTTCTATTCCCATCACTATGTTCTAGGGATGCGACCTCTATATGGCATACCCTCTGAAGAACAGATAGAGAAAGTTCCTTGGGCAGGATACCCTAGTCTCATGCTCCGAACATTCTGAGGGTAAAACTCTGAGGTACCAGTTATTTGGAATATGGTGTAGAATACTTTCTTGCATGTGGTTAAAATACAGGCTGAGAAAGGAAGGAAGTCTTTTAGTCTTACTAAGTTTGTACCTTACTGACAGTATGATTAAGGATGGCCAAAGTAGGCTTTCTAAAGTAAAGGCTTTGTTGTGAGAGTCAGACAGAATTCAGTAGACAATGTTGGGGTAAGAGGGAAGACAGGGGGAGACAGGAGAGCATTCTTAGTAGAGAGAACTAAATGAGCAAAATGTGAAGGAAAAGGGGATAGCAGAAAGAACCATCAAGGACTAAGCAATGCAAAGTTTATTAGAAGCAGAAACCTTATGTAGCTCTTGCTTCCTAGAAATTTTTCTCATACTCTCCCTGCAGTCTCTGCCCACCCCCCAAACTTAGCTGATATTGACTGAATTGTGACCTGACCAAGAGCTTATGTTCTAATGACCATTTCATTAAAACATGACCTCATTTGAAAAATAAGATAGCTACAGAGGGACATAATCAGGTCAGTTGAGGTTCATACTAGAGTAAAGGAAGCCTTTGCTCCAAGACGGCTTTCTTGATGAAAGCAAGAATGTAGATACAGATATATGCACACAAGGAGGACACCATTCAGTTATCAAAACAAATTGGACCTTCTTTTCACATGCCAAGGAGTGGCAAAATTTGACAGCAAAGTACCCAAAGCTAGGTGACGGTGAGAAAATAGCCCTGGAAAGGGCCAAACCTGTTGACACCCTTGGTGACCTTTGGTTACATTGCTGGCTGTTGCAACCAAATACCTGATCAAAGCAAGTTAGGGAAAGAAGGGATTAGTTTAACTTATAGTTTAGGGGATACAGTCCACCAGGTGAGGCAGGGACAGGAAGTAGCTGGTCACTTTCTGTCTGCAGTCAAGAGATCGGAGTGCTGGTTTTATGTAGCCCAGGACCAAGTCCTTGGCATGGTCCCACCCACATTTAGTGTCATTCTTTCCACCTCAGTTAACCTAGATCATCTTTCAAGGACATGTTCAGAGGCTTAGCTCCATAGAGTTTAGATTCTGTCGAGCTGAGAGTCAATATCAATTATCACACAGCCCGTTTGCAGCTCCCACACAGGTAGACAGTACATCCCATCTTGAAGGCACTCAAACGTGAGACTCTGATATGACCCTCTGTTATGTACTCCCTGCTCATCCTCCTCATGTTAGCTTTCCCAGGAAGCCATCCTGTAAGTTCTTTGAGCATTTCGTATTTAAGTACACTACATTTTCATCATGTCCACGTCTTCTCCCACTCCTTCCAACTGCTACCCTATGCCTCCCGACATCCCTTTCTCAAATTCATGCACTTGTCTCGTAGTCATCTACATTGTTGTTGCTGCCCATCAGCACAAGGATATGGTGCTGAAGCCTGTTATCAGCGGTTTTTACTCTTTTCCTCTTTGGGGGGGACTGCCACCCAGCTCCCACATAAATACACAGAGACCTTTTCTTCTTATGAATGCCCAGCTTTAGCTTGATGTATTTCTTGCCAGCTTTCCTTAACTTTAAATTAGCCCTGTCTACATTTTACCTCTGGGCTTTTCCCATTCTCTTACTCCTGTAAATCTTACCCTTATTCCATGGCTTGCTGTGTAGCTGGGTGGCTGTCCCCTGGAGTCCTCCTCCTCCTCTGGCTCCTCCTTCTTTGATCTCTCCTGCCCAGATTTCTCCTTCTATTTCTTCTCTCTGCCTGCCAGCCCCGCCTATCCTTTCTCCTGCCTTGCTATTGGCCATTCAGATCTTTATTAGCCCATCAGGTGTTTTAGACAGGCACAGTCACACAGCTTCACAGAGTTAAACAAATGCAACACAAACAAAAGTAGCACACCTTAAAATAATATTCCCAAACAGAAGGCTTTTTCTTTCTACCCCTTGAAAACCTTATTATTTCCTTCTCTCTGAACTCTTAAAACAGCGTTTTGTCCCAACTACTTTTCAAATGGACATGGCACTGATTTCATCTTCCTCCATGACAGACTCGAAGCTCAAACTTGGGTCAGAGAGAGATAATTTGGAGACCTGAGGTAGGATCTGGTACATGATAAAAACTCAGACCATGTCTGTTAAATTGAAGTGTCTTAAAGGACATAGCACATAAAGCAAACCCTTTGAGAATATACTCTTAGCCATTTATATTTTTCTTCGAATTGGGTGATGTCAGGAAGCTCCATTTCAGTACCTTTTCTGTGACAGATTCTGAAATGGCCCCTAATGATGCAGGGATGAATCAGACACAGCCCATGACTGTGGGGACTCACAGTGCAATAAAGAAACATTTTGATAAAACACCTACAATAACCTGTAATACATGTTAAGTTAGAATTTTATGCAGGGTTAATATTCTAGGAATCCCAAAGAGGAAGAGCCTAACCAAAGGACTAGGATGGAGGGCTTGATAAGGTGTTGGTAACAGCAGAGCCTAGATGGGAAAAGTGCTTCTCCCCATGCTCTTTTGGAGGTGATGGGGTGACTGGTAACACAGGGGCTTAAATTGTTGATCTTAGCGTTTCCTGCTATGTTTATTTGGACAGTTCAGCATTTCACTGAGCAGCAGGTGATTAAGCATGGATTTACTGAGAAGGGATCAGGAGGTGGTACCGTTAGAAAATAACCACCACCTGTAGTCAGTGGTTACCCCCACCAGGACTGAGATCTGAAAAAGCAGCAGGGGGAACTGTTCTAATGAGTTTCAAACAGATTGGAATGCAGGTCCTCAGAGTGCAGCTCTGAGGGCAAGCAGCTGCCACTGTGAGCCGCTTCTGTGGCCTCAACCCAGTTCTTCAGATAGGGCTCCTAGGGATGCAGTGTTCTGCAGGCTTCTGGCACATGGTGTAAAACTCACTTATGCTTTCAGTCTTGGAAGCCGTTCAATTTAATATGCAATTGTACCACTAGACAACAACCCCTCCTTCTCCCTCTATCCAAGTTTGCAAGAGTTGTCAGAGCAAGCACCACAGAATAGTTGGGGTAGATATCGGAGGTTTATTTTCACACAATTCTGGAGACCAAGGAGTCCAGGATCAGGGCACCAGCAAGCTTGGTTTCTTCTGAGGCATTTCTTTTTGGCTAGTGGATATCCATCTTCTTTGTATGCGTTCATATGTTCCTCCCTCTATGTCTGACTAGGTCCTAACATCTCTTTTACATGCACAAGTCACATTGAATTTGAACTAATGGCCTCGATTTATAGTGATTGTATTTTGAAAGATCCTACCACTATATAATCTTTTGAATTTTTTCTTTTTTCTTTTTTTAACATGGATAAAGTGTTGCCTGCATTTTATCTGTGCCATTTTATCCGTATCATACATACAGTGCTCATGATTGCTAAAAGAAGACATCAGATCCTCTAGGAGTGGAGTTATAGTGTTGAGTGACATACAGGTGCTGGGAATTGAACCCAGGTCCTCTACAAAATCAGGACATGCTCTTCACCACTGAACCATCTCTCCGGCCTCCCATATACAATCTCGCTATCAGTTTCTGAGGTTGTGTTTGATTTCAAGGTACAATTTGAAGAGGACGACAGCTCCCAGACACTTAGTTATGTGTAATGAAGTACTCTATCTGCTAAAACAAGGTTTTGCACTGTGCAAGTGCTATAGTTTCAATAAGACTGGAGTACCTGATAAGGTCAGTAAGTTGTGGGCCTGCTCCCAATGGGGTGCTATTGTGAAGAGGTGGAAAGACACCCACTGACCCTCTCACTCCCTCTCACTGTTACCTTTCTATCTTTATGTCCCACCGCAGTTGGAGATCAGGGCATTTTGCTCTGACACACATTCCCACCGTGGTGTGCCAACATCTCTATAACTTAGTCACTAGAGATGCTCTGCTTTTGACCCTCTAAGACTTCAAAGAGTTGTCTCAGGTCCTTTGCTGGAGTGATGTGAAACTGATACAATGAGAGATTTTATGATTGCGTAGGGAATGACATCTTCCGAAGGTGTGCTACGATCTCTTCCAAAAACCTGAACACTCTCCTAAATAAATAATGGAGCCTGAAGAAGGAAGAGGGGGAGAGATGGAGCTTAAGAATGTTCCATGAAGACAGAAAAGAAGGACATTAGCAGGAAGTATGCATAAGAAAGCATCTCTGGTAAATTGCCAAGAAAGTTTCAGAAAAACATATAGCTCTCCAAACCTCTAATAAAATATTGTTTTTCTCATTCTTTTTGTTAGAAATTTCATGCATTCGTGTAATCTATTTTGCTAAAATCCAGACCATTCCCTTCCCTCCATTTCCTTTCCTGTCAATCTCAACAACCCTTTTCCCTTCCAACTTAATGTACTCTTTTTTATTTTAAACAAGTGAATCCACTTTGTTTACCCTATATTTGGTCAGGTGTAGGGTCATCTACTGGGGCATAGGTAGCATCTCAGGGGTGGCATCCCTTAAGTAAACTGACTCTTCCTCACTTGGCATCCACCAATTGCCAATATCTCCCTGTCTAAGGCTGGAACTTCATGAGCCCCTCCCCAGTCCATGCTGGGATTTGGGCTGGCTTAATCTTATACACGTCTTATGTGTGCAGTCCCAGCTGCTGTGATTCTAGGTATACAGCAGCCCTATCATGTTCCATTGCAGACTTCCACTATATTTGGCTCTTAGCGCTCACCGTATAATGGTCCTTTAGCCTTGATGGGACAAGTATATGCTATATGTTCCATTTAGAGCAGAACAGTACATGGTATCTTATTCTCTGCATGGTGGCCAGTTGTGGGTGTCATCTGTATAGCCATCTATTGCAAATCAGAAGATTCT
The DNA here is from genome assembly GCA_902168415.1 of Peromyscus melanophrys. Lineage (NCBI taxonomy): Eukaryota > Metazoa > Chordata > Mammalia > Rodentia > Cricetidae > Peromyscus > Peromyscus melanophrys. The sequence continues at coordinate 21,824 of CABHPR010000061.1, forward strand.
CTAATGAGGGCTGAGAGATAAACTAATTTATGAGTATAATGATAAGGACTCATGGAGAAGTTTATTACTATGTCAATTTAGTAAAAAATATTCAAAGCATCTCCTCTAGGGCTTATGACCCAACAAGACATGGGTTTTTGGCCCACTTGACAGTACCAAGCATGAGCTCAATCTTATAGAGTAGACCTTGAATTCAGTCATAACATGATTATTACTTCAAAAATATTCCTGCTTTCTATTGCACCTGTGAGCATGTCTTCCCAGATCAGCTGTTATTGTAGTTTTCAGAGTTCACAGATGGGTAGGACTGTTAAATATGCTTTTATTTTAGTAGTATGTATTCCACCTTCTAGTACTATGAAAGCTAGCCAGTAAGGATAGGCTTTCCAGGTTTGTACCAGTTTGAGTTTTCCACATTCTTAGACTCAAGAACAAAGTGTCTTAATAACTAATTTCATCTCTAATTTTGTGTTCTTCATCTTAAATTTCAAACTCCTTGAAAATTTGGATCTGCTGCATAGAACATTAAACAAGAATGTCCCCTTTCTTCCTTTTTCCTTCCTTCCTTCCTTCCTTCCTTCCTTCCTTCCTTCCTTCCTTCCTTCCTTCCTTCCT